>PVIA01002661.1:0-198662 GCA_004024845.1 Tonatia bakeri | reverse complement strand
CATTCATTTACTGATGGGCATCTAGGTTGCTTCCAGCACTTAGCTATTGTAAATTGTGCTGCTATGAACATGGGGGTGCAAAGGTTCTTTTGGATTGGTGTTTTAGGATTCTTAGGATATAGTCCCAGCAGTGGAGTTGCTGGGTCAAAAGGTAGATCCATTTTTAATTTTCTGAGGAAGTTCCATACTGTTTTCCACAATGGTTGCACCAGTCTGCAGTCCCACCAACAGTGCACTAGTGTCCCCTTTTCTCCACAACCTCTCCAACACTTGTTGTTTGTTGTTTTGCTTATGTTGGCCATTTTGACTGGTGTGAAGTGGTACCTCATTGTGGTTTTAATCTGCATCTCTCTGATAGCTAGTGATATTGAACATCATTTCATGTGATTTTGGATCTTCTGTATGTCCTCCTTGGAGAAGTGTGTGTTCAAGTCCTTTGCCCATTTTTTAATTGCATACCCAATTTTTTTATGACATGTACATTTTTTCTACACTTAGAAATAACACAACTACTGAGCTCAATTTCATCTTTCAACACAACTCAAGGTGAAAAATCCACAGAACACTGAGGTGGGTCAATGCAGTTCAATATGTGGGATGGAAATATGAGCCCTGTTCATATGCAAGTAAAAATATAATGTGTAAGTAAATACTGTTATATAGAGAGTGAGCCATGTTGTCACACATTCCAGAATTTCCTTTTTTTTTAAGGCTCAATAGTATCCCATTGTATGTATTTACCACATTTTGGAAGAATCTTGAGAACATTATATGAAGTGAAATAGCTACTCACAGAAAACAGTTGCATGACTCCACTTATATGAGGTCTGTAAAATAGTAAAATTCACAGACTCAGAGAAAGAAATGGGGACTGCTAGAGGCTGGGAGTGAGGTGAAATTAGAAAGTTACTAATCAACAGGAATAAAATTTCACAGTTAAGCAAGATGAATAAATTCTGGAGATCATTGTACAACATTGTAGTTATAGTCCAGAATAAACTATTATACACTCAAAAACATGTTAACTGGGTATATATCTCCTGTTGAATGTTCTTACCAAAATGAAATAATTTATATTTTTTTAAAAAGAGAGCATAGAGTAATCTAGGTTGTAGGTCCTTGCTTTTCATGACTTTGAATACTTCTTGGTAGTCCCTTCTAGCCTGCAAAGGTTCTCCTGAGAAATCAGCTGACAGCCTTATGGGAACTCCTTTGTAGGTAACTATCTGCTTTTCTCTCGTTGCTTTAAAGATTCTCTATTTATCTTTAACCTTTGATATTTTAATTATGATGTGTCTTGGTGTGGTCCTCTTAGGATCCATCTTGTTTGGGACTCTCTGCTTCCTGGACTTACATGTCTATTTCCTTCACCAAGTTAGGGAAGTTTTCTTTCATTATTTTGAAGGGCAGATAAAGTGATTCCCAGACAAGCTAAAACTAAAGGAGTTCATCATCACCAAGCCATTATTATATGACGTGTTAAAGGAAATTATATAAGAAAAAGATCAAAACTATGAACATTAAAAAGGCAATAAATTCACTACAATCAACAATTGAATCTACAAAACAAACTAAGCAAACAAGCAGAACAGGAACAGAATCATAGATACAGAGATCATTTGGAGGGTTATCAGCCAGGAGGAGGAAGAGGAAGAATAGGGTAAAGGGTGCAGAAATTAAGGAGTACAAATTGATAGCTATAAAATAGAAAGGTGGGATGTTAAGAATAGGAAATGGAGTAACCAAAAACTTTATATGCATACCCACGGACATGAACTAACGGGTGATTGTTGGAGGGAATGCGGGTACCGAGTGGAGAGGGGCAAAGGGGAAAAGGCTGGGACAACTGTAATGACATAGTCAATAAAATATATTTTAAGAAATAAAAAATTTTAAAAAAGAGTGTGAGTAATGAGTATTGTGCTAATCCTACAGGTATTTTTCCAAACATAACTTACTAACTGGTATGAGCAAGTTTGATAGTCTTTGCTGTTCTCCTGTTTAAAAAAAGTCAAATTTGTTTTAACCACCCAATATTAGTATCCAGATATATGTGTGTGTACATGCATGCATGTGTGTGTGTGTGTTAGGGGCAGAGGAAAGGGTAATTCTTCAAAGACAGTATTTCCAAAATCATTTCCAAAATGATTTTGTTTGTTAAACCATCAAAGCTTCACTTTTCTGCTTAGTGTAAACTTATACTTGATAATTCATTTGCCTATTCTACTTTTTAAAGGACAGTAACTGATCTCTATTAGGAAGAAAGTATCTAGACAAGAACTTGGTTAATCCCTTCACCATTTGCACTCAGCACCCTGCCCCCAGCAAAAAAATCGTAGACATAGACAACAGTTTGGTGATTACCAGAGGGAAAGCAGGTTCCAGGAAGGTAGAAGGAAGTATGGGGGAGGATAAATGGTGGTGGAAGGAGACTCGATTTGGTGAGCACACAGTACAATATACAGATGTTGTATTATTGCATTGTATACCTAAAACCTATATAACTTCATTAACCAATGTCATCCCAATAAAATCAGTAAAAATAATAACAATAATAAAAAGAACTTGGAATAAAGAAGGAGTTGCTGAAACTGTAAGTTTGGAAGTGCAGTAATAGTGCACAAAAGCAGTTTCCTTCCTGGTGAGTTGAGATTAACACACATATAAAAGAATCACCTCTTGCCAACTGTATTTGGAGAACCCAGCCATCATGTGTGATGGAATAAATTTAAAAGTCCAGGTGATGCAGAACATACTTGGAAAGATCAGCCAGAGCATTCAGTTAGCTTTCAGATTTATTTCTCACACATGGATGACCATTCAATTTAAATGAAAGCAGAGAAACACAACTCATCTACAAATATGTCCAAAAAAATGTTTGGTGTGGTTTAAGAAAATACCACTTTTTTCTTTGACTCAACTGATTTGCCTGGCACACCTGTCTTAATACAATAGCAGCATATCAGATTTCAGACCATTTAACATTGAATTCACAGAGGGCAGTACAACATCTGAATCTTAATGTTTAAATGGAAGACATAAAAATACACACCAGAAGAGAGCAAAAGAAACTATATGTCAAATAATTCTTATAGAGAATCCCTTACACAAAAGAAATGGAAATAAACTAAACTGTGTAGAAAAGTTTTCCTAAAATTAGTGGTAAAACCTAGTATTACATGTTGTAAAAGTAAGTCAAGACTTCTAGATACTCCCTACACAACAAAGAATTTTTCTAAAGATTTTGCTAAGATTTTTTGAGGTTGATTTCCAGATTAGTGAAAAAATAAAATTATCCAGAGTGTACTAAAAAAAAGAAATGAACCTCAAAAACATGTTGCATTGAATAGGGATTGAAGTAGAAGAGGTAAAGAAAGAAAATTAGTCTTCTTGCTAAATTGGATCCATAAAACTATCAGGAGTAATTCAAACCTGAAAAAAAAAAAAAAACCCTACATTTTACATTGAATTTATTGGGATGACATTGGTTCACAAAACCATATATGTTTCAAGCGTACAATTCACCAAAACACCATCTGCCCATTGCACCATGCACCCATTGCCTCAAGCAAAGTCTCTTTTCATCCCCATTTCCTCCCCTTTACCCACCTCAGCCTACCCCACCCCCTTTTCACTCTGGCTATCACCACACTGTTGTTGGTGTATCTGTCTTCTTTGTTATGCTTTTTGTTTAACCCCATCATCTTCTTTCATCCAGCCCCCCAACCCACCTCCCCTCTAACAGCTGTCAGTTTGTTCCATGTATCCATGCCTCTGGTTCTATTTTGTTCATCAGTTTATATTGTTTATTAGATTCCACATATAAATGAGATCATAGGGTATATGTCTCATCTGACTGGCTTATTTCATTTAGCATAATAACCTGAGGTCCATCCATACTGTCGGTCACAAAAGGTACAATTGATTGACTGATTGATATACAGCAGAGTAGCATTCCCTCGTGTAATGTACCACAGCTGATTTATCTGCTCATCTGTTGATGGACACTTGGGCTGTTTCCAGATCTTGGCTATTGTAAATGAAGCTGCAATGAACATAGTGGTGCATTATTCTTTTGAATTAGTGTTTTCAGGTTTCTTAAGATAATTCCAAGGGGTGAAATTACTGGCTCAAAAGGCAGATGCACTTTTAATTTTTTAAAGAAATTCCATATTGTTTTCCTCAGTGGCTGCACTGGTCTTCATTGCCACCAACAGTGCACTAGGGTTCCCTTTTCTTCACATCCTGGCCAGCACTCATTGATTTATTGATGATTGCCATTCTGACAAGTGTGAGGTGACATATCATAGTTGTTTTAATTTGCATCTCTCTGATAATTCATGACATTGAGCTTTTTTTCATATGCCTATTGGCCATATGTATGTCCTCTTCGGAGAAGTGACTATTCAGTTCCTTTGTCCATTTTTTAATTGGGTTATTTGTCTTCTGGTATTGAATTGTATAAGTCCTCTGTGTACTTTGAACATGAGCCCCTTATTAGGTGCGTCATTAGCAAATACGTTCTCCCATGCAGTGGGTTCTCTTCTCATTCTGTGGATGGTTTCTTTGCTTGGTTATTCATCTGTTGTGTATTGAAGTTTTAGACATGTGAATTAAAAAAGAAATAAACTGCCTTTTTCTCCACCTTAAAACATAGAGCAGTATAAAGGAAAAACAAAAAGCATTTTCAAATGTAAAAGAAATATAGATTAAAATAAGTACATAATAGCCCTGGCTGGTATGGCTCAGTGGATGAGCCCTGGCCTGCAAACCAAAGGGTTGCTGGTTCGATTCCCAGTCAGGGCACATGCCTGCGTTGTGGGCCAGGTTCCTGGTGGGGGACGCGTGAGGGACAACCACACTCTGATGTTTCTCTCTTTCTCCCTCTCTGTTAAGCCACAGTTTTCATGACTATAACACCACTGGGTACAATCAAGTGAACTTGAAGTCTCTTGCCAGCTTTAATTTGTGATCGTCTCATTTTCAAAAGCAATATTTTGGGCCTAAGATGGGTCAGACATTTCATGGTTATTTCATTTAGTTGTGAGATAAAATGGAATGCAAATAAGGTTGTTTCCCCCCAAAATAAAAGAGAAACTGAAACTCCCCATCCTTAAAAAAGTAAATAAAAAAAAATAAGTACATAATAAAGAAAAGCACCAATTAAAAATGAAAACAAAAACATCAATCACCCTCTAACCACTCTAACACAAACACTTATTCATGGCGTGCACTTTGGAGCCATTTCTTATGCCTATGTTATTTCATTAAATATACTGCATAACACAAGTATACCTTTATGTCATGCATCACTCGAGATTTTAAGCAAATTTTTATATTTTTATCACCAACCTGTTTAATGACTGCCTAATATTCAAGAGACATGTGTTTAGTTGGCCATATTTGTTATCCATGGACATTTAAGTTAAGAAACATATTTTAAATTTTAAAAGAGGCCAGGAAAATTTGGTTTCTCAAACAAGTATTGCACTGACAATGTTAAAATGTCCCAGATAAGAATATATATGTGTGTGTGTGTGTATATATATATAAATATATATATGAATATATTTGTGAAAATATTTGGCTTCATATATTTTATAATGTTTCATTCAATCAACAAGCACCTGTTATCTACTACACCCCATGTCATTTTTCTAATCAAGGTACATGTTTTGAGTCCTTAGAGAGGGACTGGAGCTGACTTTAGGCACAAATATGTACATATCTATTAGATATGAAGGTGAATTCATTATTATGACTCAAAGATATGATGAAAAAAGTATCATCACACAATCTAACTGTGCAATGAGAACAATTAGAATGAAATATAAATATCCCTCACATTTTAGACAGGTAGACAGAAGGTTAAGAACTACATTGAGAATCAAGAAATCTAAAATCTGGTTCTAATTTTCTACCTTTTAATTCAGTGCCTATCCAGAAATCATTTGAGATCTCTGAACCACAGCTTTGCATCTCGAAAATAACAACAGTAATAGCTGTAAGCATAAAAAGAAGCATAATCCAAATAATATATGTGCAGTCATAAAGTAATTTGCTACAGTTGGTTAATGAAAATCTAAGCTCAAATATACTTTCCACAGAGCAGTGTAAGATTTTTTAAAGAAGTGTTAGATTATTACACTAGGCCTACGTATGACATTCTGCTCAGACTCTGATTTTTTTAGAACATTTTATAAAGGATCATCGCTCCAAGAATTAAAATATGTAAATAAACCTTCAGTTCTTCATATTGGGGTTAGGGGGAAGCTTCTAATAGCCACTAATCTCTCTTTTTAATAATTTCTGCTTTTAAAAATCTATGTCAAATTCGTTTTTTTATTTCATCACAAAAGTTGTGCTTTTAGAAGGCATAATTATAATTAAATGATTTTACTCTTATCAGTCTTCTCTTGATATTGAAACTGCAAGGATTATCTTTCATTTAATTATTTTCATCATAATTACTGGGTTACTGTGAATTAAATTAATAAATATTATCTTTTCAGGTGGAGAGATTATCACATATGAGAGCATGAATGCATGAGCAAGTATGACCACTAGGTTTTGTCATTCATCAGTCTCTGGGAAACACTAGCTCCTTGGCTGTAGCATTATGTTTATATTATAGTTTATTTTGTGTCTGTTTCTTCTATTTGTATCTTAGCCTCTTATAAATCAGTATTGTGCTAATAAAACCACTACATTATTTCCCTAATGCTTCCCTTAATAGTTTCTAAAATTTTTCAGTAAACCAAAATAAAAACATAAATAAATAATTATAAATATCAAAGGAGGAATAATACATAGTCCACTCAAAATAGATTGCCTTGCAGTGAATGGAAAATATGATCACCACCTCTACTTACCTTAAAATTACTGTCTTCTCTGACTATAAGATGCCCTTCCCCTGCCCCAAATTTGGGAGGAAAATACAGGCGTGTCTTATAGTCTAAATGTAGCTTTACATTTATATTGGTGAAATAATATGTTATTTATGTTATTAAATATTTTACCACATTTTTGCTTCAAAATTTTTTTTCTATTTTTCTCCTCTAAAACCTAGGTGTGGCTTATGGTCTGAAAAATACAGTATAACTGTCTCATGGTGCAGAATGTATTCTAGCATTAAAGTATATGGAGTTGTTGTCCAACATGGTCCCTAAATGTTAAGTGATAGCTGTGATAAGGTTACATCTCCATCAGTCATTTATATATCTTTCTGGGCAGAAGATAAGACTACGTTTTCCACACCCTACTGTATGTACGTAGGGCCACATGACTGAGTTCTAAACAATGCAATGAGAATGGAAGGGATGAAGGCCAATTTCAGGCCTGACCCCTAAAACATCCCCATCCCCTTGATGTTCTGTGCTCCCTTTCTTCTGTCATTCTGCCCAAAGGACAATGCCAGAGTGGCCTAGAGGCCACAGAGTGGTGAGGTGGTATGGCCACAAGATGAAAGCAACCTGAGTTACCTGAATGGCACTTAGAGTAGAGCTACCAACCCAACACTGGACTGTAATATGAGCAAAATATACATTTGTATTGTGTTAAGCCATTGACATGTTAAGCCTATTCTTTACCACCTGTTCTAACAAAAGAAGAGATAGCCTAATCTAACAAAACTAAATAAAATTGGTCAACTAAATAAAACGGAGCTCCCTGTAAGAAGCAAGCAAATGTTTCAACATTGAAAGAAACTAAATCAACAATACATTCTTTCCTATGGGATTTTACAGGATAGTTTTCACTTTTTTCCTTACTACCCAAATTTAGAACCTAGTGCTTTGTAAGACACAACTCCACTGTGTTAAAATCAAGAAGACAGAGATTTTTACCTCTGTGCTGCCATTTCTGCAGGCCTCAGTTTCTTCATCTATTAATATAAAAATGCTATATAAGATAATCTCTAATGTTTATTCTAATTCTAAAACTAAGTCTATAAATCTAAATTATATTATGAGAATCTGCATCTTCTGTAAATAATAGGATTTCTAAAAACCAAATAAACCAAAAAAATTGTGCAAACTTACTGAGAAAAATAAGCCAACTTACAATTCACATTTTACAACAGTTTTATGAAGCTCTTAAAAATATGAAAATACATGTGTCATTGAAGATTTAAGAAAGCTTATACTACATACCAGTTTTTGAACATAAACTTGCTGTGGATCCAACACAGGCTTTCTCCAAAAAGAGGCAGGGTATGAAAGTGAGTACACGCATTCAGTACATTCTCTAACATAGTCTAAATCACAGAAATCATGGAAAATATGTTTTGCAGCAGGGAAAATGGAACAATTCACTGTGGTTCAGACTGGGTTGTGGATATCTGCAAACTGAGTTTTGTTCTCTCGGCTCTGCTCTAACCAGCGGCCCGCTTGGGCCAAACTGCTTTACCTCACTGCACCTCCGTTCCACAGCTTCAAAGCGGAACTACTAATGAAGCTGTTTCATTGGATGGCTATTATGTGTATCCAATAAGTGTACACATGTGAAGTATTTGGAACAATGTCTGAAGATAGTTGGTGCAGTATAGGGTTGCTATTATTATGCATTGAATTTATATTAAAAGTAAATTCCTTCCTATCCAATTCAAGTAACTTTAATATACAACATAGTTGTTAAATTAAAAAATATTTTTTTAAATTTAATGTTATTTTCCACTGCTATCAAAAGCTGTGAATTATGCATCATGAAATACTAGTTTTATTCTTTTTAACTAACTCTGCATAAATCTCTCTGAGTATATTACAAACATTAGGCTAATTCAAATAAAGATTCTCTCATTAACAATTTTATGCTTCGGCATAAAGCAAAACAGTTATTAGTATGAACACTTCTAAGAAGAGAAATAAGGCAGCAACTTGAACTTACAGTCTAATAGAGTGCAGTAATACTTTCAGGGAAAGACCAAGATATTTGTATAGGTCACAGTTTATATGGGTTTAACAAATTATTAATTTAAAACAATTTACGTCAGGAACTAAGCCCATGTATGATAAAAGTGAAGAATTTTTAATATTAAATCAAAGCAATGTGTGTAAATAAACATAATACCAAAGAATTTGAAGTTGTAAGAAAGTTCAATATAACAAATTAGGAAGAAGTTAGTTAATGCCTGCTTTGAAAAGTGAGGCTCAAACAGAAGAAAATTCCCAGAGCCCCAAATACATGCAGATGCTGCACACTAGAGTGAACTTGGCATGTAAGTGTTTGAATGCCTTGAGTTTTGAAAGAAGAAAGTGAGGAATTGGAATAGAAAGAAGAAAGTGAGAAATTGGTGAGAAATCCAAAGGGCCACATACTCAGTGAATGGACAGAGAAAAATAAATTTATCAACAAGCAAAGGACAAGGAGTAAGGTTGTCTGTCAGAGCCAGTGTGCTCTGTGTGACAAGAAGGGGGATGGGGGGAGAGTAAAAAGAGAGGGGGAAGAAAAAAGAAAGGGAAGGAAAAAAGGAGGCAGGTGATACCACAGGAAAGTCATAACCAGAGAATAATCATCAGATAGGTTTGGGAGTTCAGATTTATATGCTAACCTTGTCCTAGAAACCTTAAGCTGAGAAATTATCATTAACACACTCCTTCAGAAGACATACAGATGTCCAAGAGGTGATCAGCATCACAAATCATCAGGGAAACTCAAATCAAAACCACAATGAGATATCACCTGACACCTGTTATCAAAAAGAAAAGAAATAATGTGTTCATGAAGGTGTGGAGAAAAGAAAACTTTTGAGCACTGTTGGTGGAAATGTAAATTGATGCAGCCATTATGGAACACAGTATGGAGCATCCACATATGTGCACAGCCCATGGAAACAGAAAACAGTGCGGTGAAGGCCCGGGGGGGGGGGGGTAGGATGGGGACTGGGTTGAGGTGGGCAAGGCAGGGGGCATGGGGTACATTTGTAATGGTGTCAACAATAAAAAAAAATTTAACGGTTAAAAATACAACTAGCAGATTCAGCGATTAGACCTCTGGGTATTTCTCTAAAGGAAATGCAAACAACAATTTGAAAAGATACATGTACCTTCATGCTCACTGCAACGTTGTTTACAATAGCTATGAGATGGAATCAACTTAAGTGTCCGAAGATAGATGAATGGGTAAAGAAAAATGGACTATTACTCAGCCATAAAAAGAAGGAAATCTTGCCATGTGCAACAACATGAATGGACTCTGAGGGCATTATTCTAAGTGAAATAAATCAGACAGATAGAAACAAATACTGTGTGATCTCACTTACATGTGGAATCTGAAAACAAACAAAACCCAGACTCACAGATACAGGGAACAGCTTGGTGTTTGCCAGAGGGGGTTAGAGTGTGAGCAACATGGGCAAAGGGGATCAAAGGTACAAACTTCCAGTTATGAAATAAGTAAATCCTAGATGCAATGTACAACATGGTGACTAGTTAATAATACTGTGTATTGTGTATTGTGTATTTGAAAGTTGCTAAGAGAGTAGATCTTAAAAGTTCTCAACACAAGAATAGAAATAAAATTATGTTTGGTGATGGATGTTAATGAGACTTATTTGGTAAGCATTTCACAACATATACAAATATTGAATCATTATGCTGTATACCTGACAGTAATATAACGTTAATGCAAATGATATCTTAATAAAAATAACACCAATAATAAGGTGCCTTGAATATAAATATTTTTGAGGTCTTAGAAAAAGCAAAATCTCTCTGGAAAATATAAGAATAATTTAATATTAGAAATTTGATTACTATAATTCATCAAGTTAACAAGTTAAATGAAGAAAATATATATCTCAATTGATAAGAAAATGCATTTAACAAAAATTCTATACTCATTCATGAAAAAATCTTTTAAATTATAAAAAGATGGGAACTTTCTTAACCTGATAAGGGTTACCTTGGAAAACATAACTCTAAACAGCATATTTATAATGGAGCTTTAGAAGTATTTACATTAAAGTCAGGAATAAGACAAGTTTCCTTCTTAATTCTGCTTTGTCTATTCACATTCTATCAAAGGTCGTCTTGACCTGTTCAGCAAGACAAAAAAAATTAATCAGTTATAAGGATTAAGAGGAAAAAATAAAAATATCAATATACAGATACTATAAACTCTCAATATCCCAAGAAAATCAAGTAAATTACAAACATGTTCCTACACTATGCAAATGTTAAAAAATAAAATTTGAAAGGAAAGCTTTTAAATTTAAGTAGTTTTGGAATAAATTTAACATAAGATATGTAACACTTAAAGGAGAAAATCATAAGACCACTGACATTTAACACACAGAGAGATCTACTGTGTTCATAGTTGCAAAGTTCTAATGTATGAAGCAGTTAATCTTCCCTCAAATTTTTGTATACATTCAAAGCAACTCTAATAAACACCCTGAAAGAATATTTTTATTAAACTTGATAAAATTATTCTAAAAGTTACAGGGGAAAAACCAAGAACTAAGACGAGTAAAGACCAATCTCAATGAAAATATGATGTGGAGATTTACTAAACCTGACAAAGAAAGTAATTCTTTCAGACACTGGCCCCTGTGTGTGTGGAGACTGGGTGGCATTTCATACCACCAAAGACAGAATAAACTGTTCGGTAAAATGTGCCAAACAAGTTGTGATCTATACTGGAAAACATGAATATCATTGAATCCCTTCCTCACAAGATACAGGGAAATTAATTCTTCATTTATTAGAGATCTAAAAAAAATTAAGAATATTTTATAAAACCTTTATGAACCCATGATAGGGAATGATAATTTTATCCTGAAATAAAAATTAACTAGATAATTCACACTTGTGGTGCAAAAATGTTAGCGTATGAAATTGTATCCAATATAATATAAAGTCTTCCATCAATGATTATCAGGCAACTTATTTCCCCCTTGAAAGGCATGCGGTAAGTCACTTTGTGAATTTTCCAACGAGATCATATATTTTCTTGTATAACTTTTCAGTTTATTGAATATCTCCAAAGTCATGTTACCACCTCTTGTATACACATAGATGCACACACTACTTGCTTTGTCTTATAAATGATAACCAAATATATATCCACTGTTCAGCATTTTACTTTTTTCAATTTATTAGAGATAGTTTAATATCAATATATAAATTAATTAAAATAAGTCTTCATTAAAAACACTATACACTACTCCACATAAGAGCAAAAACACAAAAACATGCTAAGTGTCTCTCAATAGATCAATGGATAAAAAGAAAGACGTGTATATACATATGTGTATATACATATGAACACGCATATATATGAATATATACACATACATATACACACACAAACACACACAATGGACTCTTATTCAGTCATGAGAAAGAAGGAAACCTGCCTTTCATGACAACATGAGTGGACCTCAAAGGTATCTGCTAAGTAAAATAAGTCAGAGATACAAACAGTGCATGGTATCACTTAATCTGTGAAATCTAAAAAAGTTTTTTAAGTCAAACTCATATAAACAGAGAATAGAAAAGTGATTTTGAGGGCCTGGGAAGTGAAGAGGTTGAGATTGATAAAAAGCTACAAACTTTCAACTATAAAACAGATTAAGCCCTGAAGATCTGATATAAAACATAGTTAATAACACTGTACTATATAATTGTAATTGGCTAAGAGAGTAGAACTTAAGTGTCCTCATCAAATTTACATATATATATATAATGAAGTACATATATATGTATATATGTGTAAATACATATACATGCATATAAATACAAATATATATAAAGAGGAAAGGTGAGAAATCTTTTTGTAATGTATGCCTATATCAAATCATCATGATGTACACTTTAAATATCTGACAATTTTGTCATTTATAACTCAAAACTAAAATAAAATCTACATAATGGAGTAGCATGGTTTATCACAATGTATTTAACCACTCCACTACTGATGGGATTCAGTCTTTCAAACCTTTTGTACACATGTGAGCACAGATATATCTTTGTGATAGTAATTTTGATAAATATTCCAAATTTACATTTAGAAAGAATCTGTATCAATTTACACTTGCTTGAGCATAATATAATAGCTTTTGGTTTCCAATAGTTCACCAACTGGATAGTATCAAACTCTTTAATATTGCCAGTGGGTTTCTTATTACAATATTAATGAGGTTGAGCATTTTTTTTTCATTTACTTAGGAACACTTTGTGTTTTCATTTATATAAATTGTCTGTTCCTTTGTTCATTTTTCTGTGGTGTCATTTCTTATCAGTGTGCAGAGATTTGTTTTTATTGAGAAAATTAGTACACTGTGATATTTTGTATGAATTGCAAGTGCATTCCCTGTTTATTCTTGACTTTCATTTATGATAGCTTCCTCATGCTGAATTTTTATAATTTATGCAGTTCTATTTATCACTTTTTTATGCTTTCCAGGTTGTATGAGGTATTTGGAAAGGTATTTTTCATCTATTAATTTTTATAAATTCCCATAGTTTGCTAAAGTGTTGGTGAGGGTTTTTTTTACTATTGATCTTTGATTAGTATTAATTTAATTTAACAACAGATGACTCCAACTTTTACTTTTTTTCAGATGATCACCCAGTTGTCCCAAAACTTGTACTGAATATTGCATTTTTCTTTTTAACCTTGCTGGTTTGAAATGTCACTTTGTGAAATAATCATATGTATTTGATTCCATTTCTGTCTTTTTTATTTGATTCCATTGATCTCTCTAGTCATATGCTGGTACTATAGTAACAGCTAGTAGAGAGTTTCTCCAAGGAGATAGTTCCTTCTTGCAATTCTTTATTTTTTATTTTAAAGTTAATGTTAGCTTCCTATATTACATTTTGTTGTTTTCATTACATTGAATTTATAAATAGCATAAAATATATAGATTACCTTTGGAGAATTGACATCTTTACTACGTTGGATGTTCTTATTTTGACATTATATTAGTTCAATCATTTCAGCTCCTTCAAGAGAATTTAAAACTTGTCATTATCAGGATCCTACACTCTGCTTATTAAACATACTCCTAAGTATTTTATTTTTGCTATTGTTGAAATTATTTTAAATTAGTATTTTGTTCAATATTATCTTCTAATTAATTGACATATGCTTATATAAAAAATAAATTTTGTATGTACCCTGGTACTTATTAAATTTTGTTATTATTGAAATAGTTTTATATATATGTTCTTGAGTTCTCCAAGTATAAAATCAAACCATCTGGAAATAGCAATGTACATATTTCTCTTTAAATTTTATACCTTCAATTTATTTCACATTTTGATTGTATTTTCTACACCAATATTATATAACAATGATAACAATACTGCTTTTTGTTATTCTCAATAGATGAGAATATCTCTACTGTTTTCCTATTTAGAATATATATGTATCTACATATATATATATTTAGTTGCTCTCTTTATAGATATTTAGCTTTTTTCTATATATGTAGAGAGAACACTACTATAGCACTAAAAGATATAAATACTCAAATGCAGAATTATGTATATAAATATGTATCAATACTTATAAAATTTATAATATTGCCATTTAAAAAAATAACATTTGCATATATGTTAGTTAAATTTGGAGTTAGTAGATTTTTAATGATCCACATTAGTTCTCTTGTTTCATTTATCTTTTGGTTGAATCAATTTCTTTATCTAAGTTAATCAAGGACTTATAACATCAATAGTACTTGTCTTTCCGCATGTTCAAAAATGTTTATATGAACAAAATGGACTCAATAAATTCTGGGGTCATTCTGTCTGTGAATATCATACAGAAATTACTCCCCTGTCTTCCAGAACTATCACTGCTATAAAAAAGTCTGAAGTCAGCAAGGTATTTATTCCTCTAATGAGTTAATTTGCCTCGCTGTCCAAATAATTCTTTAGTTCTTTTAAATGTTCAATATCTTTACTGGGCTATATCAGTTTTTCCTGAAACATAGCATGTCCTTTTATAATCTGTAAATGAATTATCTTCATTTATTTCTAGAAAGCTTTAGTAAACAGTTTTTTGTCCTATTATTTGTTTTATGCTTTGTGAACCAAATTATATTTCTTTGCTTTCCTTTTGTTGTCTTCAACATCCATCATTTTCTCTTCAATCCATTCTACTTATATGACACTTTCCTACTCTTCATTCTTAACCTCTATGTTCTCTTCCAACCAATTGTACTTCTTCCAACTTATCAATATCTATAATTATTTGATTACTTTTTTTACTTTTACTTGAATTTTGCCGACTCATGTTTCATTTTCTGTTGTCTCACCATCACCTTTAATATCTACTTAAAGCTCTCCCCTTATAGACTCAACTGATTCATATACACAATTCTTTAATTCAAAAGTGTTTGACCACAATTTCTATCTACTCAATAGTAACAACAGCAACACTTTTCTGTGGGATAATGTTTATTGAATACTTTGCTTCCATTGAAAGTTGTTGTTTCTTTCCTCATTTTTCCTTGTATCTTTGAATATATCCTGGGCCAATCATTTTTGATTACATATATTAAGAAATTAGTTTTTCTTATCAAGTTATCTGCATATGATTTATGATGTGGGGCAGAACCCAATTTCTTTTTTGCTGAAATTTTCATAATGACTAAGTTTTGTGTACCTGCTTTCAAGCTTTATTTTATCCCAGAATGCAAAGTATAGTTTCTTCCTCCTCCCATTGACAGACTATTTCCTAAAAACATAAATAATCCTTCTTCAACTACAATTAGGTATACAGAAACTCTCAACCCAGAGTATGCATTTAATTCCTCTCATTACAAAGAGATATTGCATCTAGTACTAGGTTCCTCATTTTAAAAAAAAATTTCTCCAAAGAGGATGTACAGATGGCCAATCGACATATAAAAGTAAGTTCAATGTCACAAATCATCAGAGAAATGCAAATTAAAACTACAATGAGATACCACCTCTCATATGCCACAATGTCTACCATCAGTAAACCATCAATCAACAAGCCCTGACAAGGATGTGGAGAAAAGGTAACCCTGGTGTCCTGTTGTTGGGAATGCAGACTGGTGAAGCCACGGTAAAAACAGTATGGAGTTACCTCAAAAAATTAAAAGCAGAACAGCCTTTTGACCCAGCAATCCCTATTCTGAGAATATATCCTAATCCCAAACACCAATTCAAAATAGCAGCATTATTTACAATAACTAAGAACTGAAAACAATGCAAATAACCATCAATAAATGAGTGGATAAAAAAGCTGTGGTACATTCACACAATGGAACACTATGCAGCCATGAAACAGAAGGAACTCATACCCTTTGGACAGCATGGATAGACGTGGAGAATATTCTGCTCAGTGAAATAAGCCAGTAAGTGAAAGACAGATACCATATAATCTCATTTATATGCGAAATCTGATGAACAAAATAAACTAATGAACACAATAGAAACAGGCACAAATCAAACTGAGAACCATCAGGGGAGAGGGGTGGAGGAAACTGCATGAAAGAGGGTGCAGGGATTGGTAAAAGAACACGTGTGCACAAACCACAGACACAGACAACAGGTGATAACCAGAGGGAGGGAGGGGCAAGAGTCGGGGGTAGTGGACAAAAGGGGGAGAGGAATGAGCACATATGTAAAAGTGTCAAAAATACAAATAAAGTAAAAAGTAAGCAAATAAAATAAATATTTTTTGCATCCTCTTTCTCTCTGCTTCTTCTCACACCCCTGCTTGATCGTCACCATGCTTTGGCTCCATTTGACCTATGGTTTGTTTGTGTTCAACTTTGTTCTAGTTTCACTGAATGAATTAGAGAAAGCATTTCTGCTTCTCAGTATCCTGCATGTTTTTCAGGAAAGGACTAAAAGCTGACTTTATGTCCCTATCATTAAACCAGGAGTCCTATAAATGGATCTCGTCAGCACTATTTTTTAAAAATACTGAAAAGACATGCTATAGACTGTGAGAAGAAAGTTGTAAGTCATATAAATAGATACAAAAATAGAATACACTAGTTTATAAGAGCAGTTTTTGTAACAGTAAAAATTTGAAAACAACCTAATTATACATCAACAGAGGTATGGATAAACACAACATACTCAAAAAATGAATTATTATAAAATTATAAAGATAAATTTTATATATAATTATATTTCAAAAAATACTGAACTTAAAATAAGCATAAAAGTATATATATAACATGATACCATTTAAAGTTTATGATGTATAATGATGTGTCATATATTATTTAGAATTGAATTCACTTGCAATAAAAATATGAAGAAAATTATGAGAATGGTGAGTGCCAAATGTAATGCTTACCCCAGGAATCCCGATTATTATTTGGAAACGTGAGTCAAGTATAAGCCTAGGCGCTATGCAACCAGGCTCCGGCTCTAACCGCGCAGACATTGAAAAGGAAGTGGTTAAGTCACAAGCTGGTGATATCTGAGTTATTGGACGCTAACACACCACCGCAAGGAGCCAGCTGAACCACTCCTCTAAGAACACATCATTCGGACCACTCGCACGTGTTTCTGCCTCTGTCTCTATTACTCTTTCATTCCACTCCACCACAGAAAAACACAACAAAAGCTTGAACATCAAATTGGACTGGTATATATGTCTACATGTGGATAGACAGAAACAGAGTAGTAAAATAATTGGGAGAGACGCAGCCAGGGTGATCCCATTTTTTAGAGAACACAGCATGATACGGCCACTGCCATTGTCTTAGACTGAGTGGCCACATTCAGAGTTCTTGTAACATGTCTCCACAGAATGGCTGATGACAGATTGGTCTGCTTCCTGCAGAAGTGAGGCCAGACCACACTGGATACAAACCATAGAACCATGATAGAACCATGCTATACATTTAATTTGTATTTCCATTATTTCCCTTTATCTCCTAAATTGTATTATAAAGGTCTCAATTGAAGATATCCAGGATCTCAACTTTATTATACAACTTATAAAAATCTTATAATCCTGGCTAATTATTTATAATTAAGATTAGTATTTGTTTCAAAACAAAGAAAATCAAATTGTAGATTGGTTTATTTCTCTGCACTGGAAATTTATTAAGCCTATAGCTGCTCATTATCTTTTCATAGTAATAATGAACCTTGTCAACCTGCACAGCCATCAGAGGCAAATGATCAGAAATCACGTACATTAGACCTTCTAGGACAGCATTCTTTTAAGTAAACGCAGCAGTAGGAGAGCCATTTTCCCATTGCACTTCACCCTCTGGGGTATTTTACCAGGACTTAGCAAGGACAGACATCAAACTGTCAAAGAAAGTCCTTTGTAATTAAGCCATAGGCACTTAAGCTGCACCAGTAGGGTACCAGTCTATCCCCTGTCATAATCAAGGATGTAAGCCTAGTGCATACTTCATTACTCAGGCCCCCATACCTGACTTAGTCTTTCAGCATTCTACTGAGGATGATTACCTTAAGCAATGAGCTTTCTCCAGATTCCATGGAGCAATGTGTAGTTCCTAAATCACCTGCCAGGAAGGAGGTGAATTCTTTTTTTCGAAGACCTACTGGAAATCAGTCCTAGGCAATTAACCCCTTCCTCTCACTACCAAGGTTAAAAGCCAGAACTCACTTCCCTGGCACGATTGCAGGTAGATGTCTCTGGTTGGCCTGGTACTATTACAGGCCAAGCCAATCAGATACATCTGCAGAAAACTTTAATTTGCAAACAAGCAACATGAAGACACAGCCAGGAAAAGGAATCTATCTTCTTTCTGATGAGAGAAAAGTCAGGTTTTAGGAAGCAGCATGCACTTTCTGCCGTCCTAGGCCTCAGGTCTGCAGTGCAAGCCAGGGTCTGCCTCTCAGGACAGCAGCCATGGTTGTGTGCTGAAGCAGAACTCACAGCACCATCTGTACATTTTCTGTGGCTGTGCAGCTGCAAAGCCTACATGTCTCACCTCTGAAAGATTATATAATCTACGTAATGCATTTTAACAAATTCTTTTTCTGTTTAAGTAGCTCATCTTGTTTCCAGTCAGAATGCTAACAGATACTGGATGAGCTGCAGGCATGGCTGCAGATACCACATCTGAGATTGGTTAGATGGGCAGGTTGGGTTTGCAGATAGTAAAGGTCAGCCTCTGGCATCCCATAAAACACAGTGATTAAACATTTAATTAAATTATCAAGTACAGTTACCTGAAATAAAGAGCTAATTGAAGTATGGCTACAGAGCACCAAGAAACCACTGCCATAGAACAGTATGAAGGACATAAAAATACAAACCCTGTGGGGTGAACTGTCTACTTCTAATTACATGAGGGAATTACACACAAAGAAATGATACTGTAAGCTCAAAATCCAAACTTCTCAGCTCGAAGTATAGTGAGAGAAGCAGGAACTTTCTCCATCACCAGCACAAGAGAATCTCTTATCCCGTGTAGTCACAGGGATGAGGTAAGCAAATAAGGCAATTTTGTTAAATGACATCATCTGATTGTACATCCCTCCCAAGTCTCTTAGGTAAAATTCAGACCACTGACTGGTAAAAAGCAAAACCCAAAAATTAAAATGGGATCACACAAGAGGACTCAAATGACTCTAAGTACCCTGAGTTCCCAAACCTTGCTGAGTTCCCCTTACTGGTAAAAGCACTTTCTCCTCCCCTTTTTCTAGATAGTGTTTCTCTGTAAAAATATCTGTCCATGCCCTGGACTAGGACCCTTGCCTTGGAGGAAAAAAAGCAATTCTGTTGTATCATCACCCCCATTATCTGCATGTCTAAGACCAAAGTCAAACCCTGCTTACTTACTCTGTTGGAGTGGGTGTGAGAAAGAAGAAACGTTCAATTCCAGATTAAAAAAAAAATTTACTCCACAAGAAAATTCCAAATCTTGCTAATTTATATCAGTAAAACACTGGAAAATGTGTGGAGGTAGATTCTGATATTATACTAAGAAAAGAAAATTATTTTAAAATAAGCTAAATTTCTCATCACAGCTATATTCAGCAGAGATTTATAAAATCTAAGTAAGCAGCTGAAAATTGGTCTAAATGTTTCCAGGTTGACTAAGTGAAAACAAATTTCATGCTAGTAAATAAAATTAAAAGAAAAATAAATTTGGGTATGCTGTAGAAAAAGAGCCCAACATCTTTGGGAGTTACTAAAATTGAAGTGGATTTATTATGCATAGCCTAATATCTGCTTCCCTGGTATCTGCAAGAACCCCAAACCATGTCCCTTATGGGGACCCAAAAGAAGAGCCCTTCATGAAGGTACTGATAATAACATTGCCCTGAAGAGCACTTATATATTTTAAAAATACCAAGATGACTATTTTCTGTTGGCTGGGAATATGCATAGATAAGGTGATTTAAAACGAGCTATTTCAAAAACTGATGGACACTTTAGGTGGCAAAGACGAAGTGGCGCCTTGTAAGCAGAAGAGGGAATGTGAGGTTACGCACACAAACAGCAGGGTCAGTATGGTCATCAGGATGACCTGACGTAGGGTAGATGTCTGATCACTGGGTTCTCAGGACTTCAGGAAAGGGGAAGTTCACTTGTAAGTTCACAGACTGTATACCTTTCATAAGGAAAAATGTATAATTAGAGAATATTTTACAATAATATCAAAAGTGTCTACGTCAAAGTTTCCTCCAAGAGACCCACAGCTAATAACCAGGCTTACTGTGCACTGGGGAAAGGAACAGAGCAAGGTATTTCAGGGGTTATTAGATACTAGCTTTCAGCTCACAGTCCCCAAAGGCCTTCTACTAGTGAGAATAGATTTTTTGAAAGAATAGAGTTGGGACAGGAGAACATTTCAAGTGGGTCTATGGAATGTTAATCCTATCCATTCCAGTAACAAACTAGTAAAACACAGTGGCTTACCACAATATTTGCGTGCTCAGAAATTTGCCTCTTGGGCAGGACTTGGCAGGAAAAACTCATCTCTATTCTACTCAGCATTAGCTGGAGGCTAATTATCTGTAGACTTCTTCACTCACATCTGGCAGTTGATGTGAGCTATTGGCAGGAACTTTAGCTGGAGCTGTTAGCCAGAGCATCTACAAGTGGCTGCTGGATGCAGTTTGACTTCCTTACAAGATGGTGGTTGTGTTCCAGCCACCACGAGCATCCCAAGGAAGAAAGCCAGGAGGAAGCTGTATCTCCTTTTCTACACATCCTTAGAAACAGCGGTGCCATTTTTGTCACATAGCACTCACGAAGATCTGACTCCTTTCAAGGGACAGGGTTCTGGAAGAGCATATGGAACCAGAAATATAACTGCAGTCATTTTGGAAAAACAACCTTTCACCCCTCTTTTCATTATTTATCTGGTTCCAAAGTATATGCATAGAATAGATGTACTCAGTAACTGGAAAACATTTCATACGTGCTCCCAAATGAATAAATACTTTTAAATGACAAACATTATAATATACTCAGTCAGGTGATTTGTCTCATTGAAACAGTTACCTTAAATCTGGACTCATTTGAGGAGCAAATAAACACTGCCTCTGCTTGCCTGCTGGTTCTTAAATATTGACCTGACAATTTTTTTTATTTTTGCTATCCCAGTAAATAGAGAATATGAGAAGCAGTTTGTTTTACAGGGTAGGCCCATAGTACATTTTCACTGTCTTACCTCTGAGCTAAGTCAACTCTCTGGCTCTCTGTGACAATTAAATGTAAAACCCTTGATTTCACCATCTCACTGAACATCGTACTGTCCACTATACTGATGACATATGTCTAAGTCCTGATGAACAGAAAGAAGTCAGTACTTCAAATTTCATGGCAATACATGGGTGCTAGTGGCTGAAAAAAACAAGCTCAGAAAATTTCAGAGACCTGTCACCCCCGTGAAATGTCATGTGTATAGCAATAGCCTGCGGGCAGTTAAAGAGTGGTTGCTGTGTCTTACAATACTAACCTCAAATAAAGAGACATGACACTTGACTGTTACTAAATTTTAAAGAAAAGAAATCTTCATAAACCATGTTCTATGTGCTGCTGGAAGTCATGTCCTCAGGGATCAGGAGTGTTAACTTGAAATGGGGTCATAGTCAGGGGTGGTTTCCCAGGTAGTCCAGACTTCTGTGGCAGCAGATCTTTCTCTTAGCCCATGTGACCCAACAGATCCCCCACTGCTCAGAGTATCTGCAGGAGCTCATACTACTGGAAATTAACCCCAATATGAAATTCATAACTCAGGTGTTAAAGAGAAAGTGTGCCTTTTTGGCTAGAAATTAGTCTTGATTGGCTTTATATTGGTCTGCATTAGGGACTGGACACCTTGCCCATAATACACCTAGGCGCACTGCAGCCTGAGCTCCCTATGACACTCTGGACATTTGTGGTATATGACACGTCCCCATCAACAGTCCATCAGCAAATATAGGTCATGTGGTCATGAGTTTACATGAATGGGGGCTCCATTTCTCTGCTGCCTACTGCTATAGCAGTGTCATCACTGACTCAACCTTCATCGCTCCCATGACCACATGGAAAGCAGTTATTTGTGTTAACTTGATCACAGATGGAATTTTGTGATACAAAAAGAAGCTCAACCTGATATGCTGGCTTTAGTCTAAAATAGATTGCTGTGGCTTTATAGCCACATTCAGGGTGGCCCCGGGGAACTGAGAGAAGGATAACGTTCTCAGTGGGCAAACAGCCAGGGTACACATAGAGGTCCACGAGTGGAAGAGAGTGCATGAGGAACAGCTCAAGGACAATGACTTATTGTTTAACCGGATAGTCTAGGACAATTAAGAATATTTTTTCCAATGCAAATATTCAGCAGAAAGTTCCCAATAAAGAGGAAGCCTCAAAAATTAGGGGGAGAAGTTGTTCTAACATGGGGATGTCACTCAGTCTCTCTAGCCCAACTCCAGTAGTATTTACTCAACAGGCTCATTTAAAAAGTGGCCATGGGCGCATAAAGATATTCTGAATAAGCTCAACATACAGACTTCCCCTCACTCATGCTAACTTGGCTATCGTTACAACTGAGTGCCTTGTTTTCCAGCAACAGCAGCCTTTCCCGAGCCCCTGATAGGTTCTCATTTCCCAAGGAAACCAGATAGCCACTTGGCAGCAAGTTGATTATTTTGGATCCCTTCCCCACAGTGGATTTCTCCTTATTGGTACAAACACTTATTCTGGAACTGGATTTGACTTTTCCGCCTGTCATGCTTTGCCAGGTACACCATCTGGTGTCATGCTGGATGTCTAGTTGTCAGGTTAAACCAAACAATATTACTTCAGACTAAGAAAGCTCCACTTACAGGAAAGAAGTAAAGCATTTGGTTGATGTTTATGGGATTCCCTAGCCTTGTGCCCCAGAAATGATTAGCCTTATGAAATATTGAAAAGGTTTTCTTGAAGACTCAGTAATAACATCAACTGAAAGACAATAACTTTGTTAGATTTAGATGCTATTTTATAATATACTATCCACTTTTTGATATTGTTCTCAGCCAGTATATAAAATCCATAATGCAAGAGAAAGAAATGAGAATGGTTCATGTAATCTAAGAATATGACTGATAAAATGCCTATTTAAATTGAAGAGTTAAACTTTAAAATTTATTTACTGATATCACTGCATTTAGTCACATGATCATTGATTAGGAAGAGTTGTTTTCAGAAAACACAATATGATTACAGTGTGTTTAAGCTCTTTATATGCATATTCTACCTTATGGAACTCACACTTACATACATTAAACATAAAACATTTATATAAGGGTAGGATTATTTTACTTGACACATAATTACTCTATAGAAGTATACTATATCTGATAAATATATATTATTCCTGTAGAAAATAACTGCTTTATAGTAGGTTCTCAATAAATACACAAACTCATTCAGTTAATTCTCAATATTTTCTATAAATTAAAATTCAATTTGTACATGACTTAAGAACATATCTAGTGTGTTAAAATATGGTTATTCAACAATTCCTACTTTATTTATTTTGTTGAAGTGATTTTAATCATTTCTACAGCTAACAGTCTCTAATATTAACCAAAACTTGTATTGCTATAAGCAGTAGACTACTTCAATCCATATTTTATAGAAATAAACTATATCTGATGAATATTTATTATTTCTAGTCATGACACATCTTTCTGTCCAAATCAAAACAAGTCAGCTAGAGAAACATAATGACAGAATTTCTTTGAAATGGAAATAAATATTATTCTAAGGAAATAAATGTATTTTATTGCCATTCCCATACAGTAACTTAAATGTGTTTACCCCCTTAGAATTATGAAAAATCTCTACCTTGTTCCTGGGTTTTATTTTTAAGGGTTTAACCTGTGAAGTAAACAAGACTATCTTTCTTTTTGTGGCAGACCTTTTTAATCCAATTCCTATAATAGTGAAACTATAGGAATCTCAAACGGATGTGGGCTTACATGTTTTAATGGGAACTGATCTCATGAGATAAGATTTTTGATTTCCCACTTGGCTACCAGATAGGAAAAGGAAAACAAAAAAAGTAAAACTAAACTCTATCTGTAAATTTGCATCAACTGTTTAGACATCTACTGATTTCATGCAACAAAAACAACAGCCTGTGAATAAAGCTAGTTCTCATCAGAGAAATAGATACACATGTTAAAACATTTGCTTTGAAGCTCAAACACCCATTTTTGAAATGGTGCACAAAACTCCAAACTCCAAGTGACTGGAGTTTTCTTACAAAAGTAATAAAGAAAAAAAGCCATGTAAAAGTTGTTAAATAACTTAAGGATGAAATATATTCGAATTTCATGTATTAGAGTAAAAAAGAAAAACACATAACATATATAAACTTACTGGATATCCTACACAAACTATATTTTCTTCATATAGTGTAGCAGTCACAACTCAGCCAAAACTCTGTTTCCATCAATAATACACAAAAATACTCAATAAAAGAACCAGACATCGAAAGCCCACATTCTTACTTCAAATAAACATTTCTTCGTGACCCAAACATTCTGACGTCCTCAAAATTAGAGTTATTCTGTTGATGTAAATTAAATCTGTATAAAATGCAAATCTACCATTTATGGATTTTTATCTCTTACTAGATAATAATCATTTATTTATTTCATTCACTGTGTCATTATACTTAGCCAAAGCACTAGGAAACACTATAGAAAATGCAAGGCTTTTCTCAAGAAGTGGAGAAGACAGATGTATAAATTACTAATAATAATAATATAAGAAAAAATAAAGTGTGTCTGCAATAAAGTTATAAGTTAAGTACTCTGAGAATTAACCAATATATTCTAATTTGATTATTAAGGAATATTCCAAACAGGTAGCAATTTTTAAACTAAATTCTAAGACTGTTCTACATTGTCATATGTCCCAAATGTCTAACACTGTTTTGTGTATGTAATAGTTACTCAGCAAATGGCTATTGAATGTATTTTTTGGAAAAAAATTGGAGTATGTAAATAATAAGCTTTTACAAACAAAATCAGTCTATCTTACCTAGTTACTAACAGCCGTGGTTAATGTGATGGAAACTGATCCCACAATGCTGTGACTGTGATACCCAAAGACTCAGGGCCACTCCTCCGTGGGACACAACTTCTGAAATGCCACACTTTGAGCGCAGCAACGTTAGCCTTGACTCAGTGAACACAGCTCTCAGATTTTAATGTCTCCCAAGCTAAGTCCATCAGAAAGCTTTATAAGATGTGTTAGCATCTCATGACTGCACCAGGAAATATTGATTTCATATGTTAAAAAAAAAAAAAACGCAAGTCAAAGGAATCTACTCTGGCTCTCATCATAGGGCCTCAGCAGCTCTTATGGTCTGGGAGCAGATTGCCTTTTTCCAGAGGCCCCTTGTCTTTAAACAAGCATTTTCGTAAAAGTATGACTTAAGAAATTTGGCCCAGGCAGAGACTAATGAGTAGGGTAGATAAAAAAAAAATCTGCTCTCAAAAGCTAAATGTTCTCCACCAAGTATATGTTTTATCACCCCAGATTGTCAAAATCTCCTCACTTGACCTTTCAAAATTTCAGAAACATGAAGGGACAAAGCTATCCCTAATAATCGACCAATCTCACTGCATCTGCTGACACATCTTGGTATCCACCATTAGTGAGATGGATGATGGAAGGTGAAAATCAGTAGCTCATCTGAGAAGGATCATGTTCACTCCTCTGGTGATGGATGGCAGCTATTTCTTTGTTAGCAGCAATCCTCCTTTATTGTCATGCAAGTCCTGCAGTGGGAACCAACCATATTTTTTTCCAGTTTACCCAAGTAAAGTGACACATTCATCCCACCCAGAACAGATTGCTGCAGGGACTACTCTATGCCCCTAAAAATTGTATTTCTCTGTGTGTTGTGGGATCTTCCTCATGCCCCTCTGGCTGAATTTAAAGACCGACTATCCTTGGAAAATCTAGAAAATATTTTCAATTCCTAAACTGGAAGTCAGGAGATCTGGATTCCAGTTGTGAAAGTCTCTAGCAAATTAGGTAGTTTTGTAAAAGTAATTTGGTCAGACTGTGAATCTGTTTCCCTGTATACCTACCTGCTTTAAGGGCATTCTTAAACATATAAAATTGATACCATATGTACAGGTATAGGAAGTAAAACAAAACTAAAAGCAATATTCAACTACAGGTTAAATAAGTCCTCCTCCAGCTTGTAAAAAGAAGAAAATATTTAAGTCAATTTTGGAAAATAGATATCTGTGGCAGGTATGAAACTATCAAAATCAAGAGCTTTCAAATAAAGGAATGGACAATGCTGAAGACCCAGATGACACGCAAGCAGACTTTGGAAATTGCACTTGGCCTTATCTAACTCACCTTCAACATTAAATCACCTTAATATACTTAAAATTTAATTACACCACTTTGCTTTTAATAATACTCTTCATTCAAAAAGATATAAAAATTCCAAAAAGGTGTGGCTGTACATTCTAACCCATACTCACTATTGTTTTATACTTTCTCACTTTATCAAAAATAACCCACAGACTGTCCCCAAGAAAGCCATTCCTATCTAGAACTACACACAAGAAATACATTTCTCGTTCTCTTCTGCCTACTGATAAGGTTCAGATCAAGAAGGCACACATTTCTTAGTGATATAAGACATCACCCTAAGTCTCAGAGACCTCTTCCTCTTTTGTAATGAATAATTTGTAACTGGTCTGGGTGCTGAAGAAATGTATACAAGAAAATGTATACATAATAAAGATAAAGGTCTTACAGGTAACATAAAACACTGCCTAAGGAATAAAAGAACTAGGTCACTCTAATGAGGGATCCTTAAGGCTAAATGGGAAAACCAAGATTCATTAAGATTGATCATGAGGGGGAAGAAAAGTACTTAGATACTAACCAAAAGATGAATCTGAAATGAATAGAACCTTTTCCTTCTGTAATTCTTCATGATTTGCCCTCTTTCCCATATTTTGCTTAACTTATCATGCCTACAGAATAGAAGTAAAATAGAAAATATCTAAAAATATGAGTAAAAGTCAATGATGTGTCAAAACCATGCCTAGTGCAAGCAGAATATAGAATTATAAAGTATGGTTCCCCACCAGAAAGTAATTTATAAACTAATTTTAAGTCATTTAAGCAAGCAATGACCATACATTAAATATTAAAATCAAAATGATGCGCTATAGACCTCACATGCTGCTCTTTCACCCACAGGCCAGGGCACCATGCAGAAGAGATGTGCAGTGATTTTATGAAGAAGACAGGATTGACTGGTGCCCAAGAGATGAGAAAGATAAGGAGAGGGGAAAGAGATGGCACTTCAGGTTCAGGAACAGTCTGAACAAAAGCTGAATCTGAATGCACATGATATTCTGCAGGGAATTACAAGAGGCGAGTAGAGGCTACAGTTCAAGTAAAGATAAGATTTTCATTTCGTTCATATCATATCCAGAGGATAAGATTCCAGCTAAAAGATGAGAGTTGATCTTCCACTGGGCAAATTGTTTTTCTTTACTTTAATATCTTCATTTATAATATGGAATAGTATCTAGCTTTCAGATATTACAAAAATAGAAATAATATGTTTAAAACACCAAGTTCAGGGCCTACTCATGGTAGGTGGGACTTTACCTACCTCAGAACTTTAGAAATTATTTTCCTACCAACAGAGGCAAGAACTTTCAAGCAATTTAGAGTTGTTCACTCTTACAAAATGAACTAACTCTGAGGAATTCACTCTCCATCACTACACATGTTCATATATAGCCTGAACTGCCAGTTCTTTCCAAAATGAATTCTGTGCACAAATGATTTATTAAGTAAAGAAAAAATTATGTTATCATTATTTTGATTTTATCCTTTTTAATTTCTACTTTTGAATATAATTTATAAGGTACATACTATATAAATAAGAGTATACTGTTAATTATTTTAAAAATAAATATACATATAGTAGATAATGTTCTCCAAACTTGTTGAGTAAGAGAAGAAAGTGATACAAAACTATTTTATTGCTATGTATCAAGGATGCTAAAGAAGGAACAGTAAACACGGCTAAGGAATAGGATAGAAATACATCTAGCTTTGTATGAAGGACTCAGACCATGGAAGACTTTGAAAGCTAAGCCAGTTGTCTAACTTGTGTGGCTTTACATTCCCATAAGTTGGATCTTTATATGCCTCTGTTCATGATGTTTCCTCCAATTAGAATTGTTTTCTATTATTCACCTGATAAAACAGTATCCATAACTGCATACAAGTTGATTATTGAGCACACACCCCTCATATGCTAAACTTCTTATTATCTACACACAGCTTTAAAAAGCAGTGCTCCTGCCAGGGAGATAAGTTTTGTCTCCTTGCTGGCTTACGATCCAAGGTCGTTCCCTCAGCCTTAGCCTAGGTGGGGGTTACAGCTTCTGATACCAGGCAGGGCGGTTCCCAACATTTCTCTTTCACATAACAAGTCTGAGTTAACAAGGCTACTCTTCTCTGCAAAAGTATAGGGGCCCAGGCAGCTTCCCTTATGCTTTTGGTATCACTGAGGTGCCATCTTGTCCATACAGTCCACGAAACAGCATAGCAGGTGGGAGGAAGGGGAGAAGTTGTTCATGCAATACTTTCACATCCAGTTTGGCTGGAACACGGTCACATGTACATGAATACTGCAAAAGGCTGGGAACTTGATCTCTCTCAGTATTTTATCCCTCTGCAGTATCTGTTATACATGAGAGGCTCTTCAATGGCTATATGCCAGTTTTCAAAATCCTTCCTTATAATCTAGGATCAACTTCAACTCTTTTTACTCTACAACCCTTTTGACTAATAGTAAAAATCTCAATCAGCTCCCTCTACTCTTCACTCAGGCGGATATTGAGAATCACTACCTCAAAGCAATGGCCAGTACAATGGCATTACAATTGCTGGTACCTTCCAATGATTAGAACTACACCTAGGTTGTATAGATGGAATATCGTTAGTTGGTTTCTTGTACAAGAAGTGTTTTCTTCCCACATAAATGCTTCCTAAAACAACAATGACCATTTCATTGGCAAAGAACTTGAGTGGGTATTTTCTCCATCTGTAAAATTCACATTAAACAACTAGAGCTGCATTATTTTTAATTTGCAAATGATGATTCAATGATCCAATTACAAATAGTGTAAGTCACTCATTATCTCATCATTCTGCTTGGATCTATAACTGCTCTTGTAATAAATATCTCTAAGAAACAGTCCATATAGTAGGATGTGATAAAAAATACAAATTCAATGCAATAAATATTAATAGCATTCACCATGTGACAGGCACTGTATTTGGGAGCTACGAATAACCACCCCAGCCCTGAAGCATTTCAACTGAATCTGAATAAAGAGGATTTAACCAAGCAAATACAGATAATAAGGGCAATGCACTCAAGGCAGTATTTCATCAAAGGTATAGGGAAAAGAAACTCACGCGTTCAAGTACGCTCAGTGCAGATCCTAGAGAATGAGAGATGGGCAGGGCCTGAGGCTGGAGACAAAAACTGTCTGTATCACACCGGGGCTTTGGGGATTTTGTTGCAAGCTCTACTGGAAGCCACTTAAGAATATCAGGCAGGAGACTGAAATAAGTAAAAGTTTTGTGGAAGAAATCATTCTGTCTCATGAGAACAAAACTTATGGAAGTAAAAACAGACGCTGGGCATGAGGACGGGCAACAGTGCATGTTCAGAAGCAACTGCAATAAACCAACCCAAAGGTTAAACAGGATAGTATCTTAGACCCGGGGTGTGGGAGGGGGGAGAGAAAACATGAGTGAATCTGAACACTGTTTAGCAGGCAGAATAGTTAAGACCTGCATAGCAAAAAATACAAAATAACTCTGAAAAAAAAAATAGATGCTGATACAGTTATTCTGTGTAGTTTTCTAGGCAATTTTCATTTTAGTCTTCACTCTCAAAAATGTGTAGAATGAGCAACATGAATCACGAAAACTGAGCTAATTGAAACATGCCATTTTGTTTATATTAAATGATTATAATAATGTAAATAACACAAGCAAATAAGTCTGCAAGACACACCAAAAAGTGATACCAAAAGTGTGACAGAAATACTAATTTATTTTCTTCGTTCTTTTTTCTTTGCTGGACTTTGCAAATACTCTATGCTTTATCTTTTATTTATTCAATCATTCATTCAACAAATATTTATTTAACACCCTCTCAATGCTCATCACACTGTTGGGCCCTGGGGATAAAGAAGCAAAAATCCTAACAACCCCTGCCTCTATGAAGTTTATATTCTGGTGGGGCAGGGCAGGGGAGGGGTATCATAAAACAATAAACAAAGTAAATAAAATAGATAGGGTGCTATCTGGTTATAAAAGTAATAAGTGGTAATACCTACCTATTTAAGAACTACTAGAAGTTCAAACAAGATGGACTCATTTGCCTTCTGCTCATTTCTCCATTGTCCCCTCCACCCAATAATAAAGATTTCATCCCTACTCACTGACCTCAAAGCACTCTGCTTATACAGCTGTGTCACTCACTTGGTTATGTTAGTGTTGCTAACCATATCCAAGTTCCTCTTTTCAAGCCTAGGCTTGTGAACAGACAAATTTTGGAAGTAATGGAGACAGTTATTGTTCTTATATTTTAGTAGTAAATAGGACAATAAAGCTGATACTGTGCATAAAACACTTGATGTATGAGCAATATTCATCTATTATTAATTAGGCAACATCCATTACAAACCCTATTTCTCAAAGAATACACGTTTGTACACAGAACTTTCTATTTTGAAAATGTGCTCTCAAACATTATCTATTGAACCTCACAAACCTAATGACACTCACATCTGACTGGTTGCGAATTTTATTTGGAAGTTATCTCTGGAATGGACAGAATTTATCTGTGCATGTGACCCACAAATAAATCACCCTGCCATCCATTATCATATTGCAAGCTAAGAGGCTGAGAAGCAATTGAGAATTTACTGGGGCTGTGAACGGTGAAAAGCAGATGTCAGTGAAGATAATCACAGTTGTGCTGAAGTTTTTGAATGCCTTTAGGTTTTCAGGAGAATTACCTTGTGGTTAAGTGACGGGAACTATGTATACTCTCCCCGTCTTCTGATTCATACTGTGAAGATGAAGTGTCTATCCTAACCACAAATGAATGTGTGTGTGTGTTTTTAAGGGCAGAACAAATGTGTTCACTTAATATTCATGACCCATTTGGTAATGCATCTTAAAAATTAATAGCATGCATAACATTGTGTTTTCAATGAAAGGATTTGAACATTCTTTATAATGTGTAATGACTAAGTTTATTTTATATAATGAAAGTAATTCACCAAGTATAGTATGATTAGCTGTGAGCTGCAAAGAGTTGTCACTAATCCCCGTACTAGTGGAATTATGATTTGGGGTAAGCTATTTCAAACCTCAATAACTTTGTTCCCTTTGGGTTATGGTAGGAATATGGTATATTGATTTTTCTCAAAACATCCAGTGCTTTTCAATGAGGCAAAAGTTTTAAGTATCTTCATGATGCAGTAATTTTAAAACTCCCCTCAAACTATAAACAATGATTTTTCTCATATAGATTAGTGACTGAAGCAATACATATTATAATGAGGAGAAGGCTCCCTGTGACAGCAAAAAGGAAATGTAATTATAGATAAAAATCATCACCCGGAGTAATACCTTTCTCAGAGAGCCAGGAGCATGCTTCTACAGCACATGGCATTTAACCCTCGCTTTCCCAGGGCATGCAAGTTTTATAAACTGTAAGTCCAGATGACATTAAGGAAGAACAAAACAGATAAAGCGTGCTTCACATAGTGTAAAGTCTTTCCACTAGATTGGAAAATACCAATGAAGTAGTTGTCCTTTTGCCTGTATCTTTATTTAGGAAGGAGAGGAAAAACAGAAACTTACTGTTATTTATTAATCTTACCAGAGGTTTTGATCCAGTTACCGTCTGGAGCACAATAAAATGTTATTACTGGGTACAATGTAATCATTACCTTTAATGTCTTATTTGCCCTAAGGAAGTGCTGTATTTTGAAAGAAACCCTAAAAATGCCAACTAACATAAGTATGTTGGAAGGACAGGTTCCATAGCCATTTGTCTTGTTTCAGACCAGTCTTAACTTATACGGTGATATTTGTGTATAAAGAATATTATATGCAAAAGTTTTATACATACTTTTTATTACTAGTAAAAAGACCTAGAAAACCAAGATGGAGAAGGGAAAGAGGGAGGAAGACTCAAGATGAGACTCCTAATACTCAAGAGGATTTATGAATTACCTGGCAACCTGAGTGAAAAAAGGACTAGATTTCCTCATCCCCTCAATTCCATTTTTGCTCGATTATGGAAAACAAAGTATTTCCTTCCTGGCAATGGATAGAACCTTCCTGCTCTTCAAATATCAAGAAGTTAGCAAAGATGTTGCATAAGTCAACATAACAAATTTGCTAAAAAAAAAACAATCTCAAATCTCTTAAAGAGACAAAATAGATCCTGGAACAGTAAGACCAGATTTGACCCTGCTTGAAGATATTACCTTGTATTAATAAAGAATGTGACAGATAAGAGAGGGAGGAGTGTCTGTAATGAGAAATGAGAAAGATGACTGAACGGGGCATATCTTGCATTGACCGTGCAAATGCTGACCCAGGAGCACTTCGTGTACATGACAGAGATGCAAGCATACGCACGGGTGGATGGGTATGTATGTCCATTGTGGAGGTGCCTCAATTATAAGGCAATCAAAATCTGATACCATTAAATATCCTTGTTACATATTACCCCTAGTTATAAATTTATGGTCATTAAGCACATTTTTTCAAATCTGACATCTTAAAGGGAAGAATAAACTGTAGTGACTTGATAACAGCCAATTGGGCTAGGCTGAACTATACTTCCAAGAATTCTCATCTCTGTGTGTTTCCTGTTTATTGTAGTCCATCCAATCCAAGATTCTTATGGCAGATTTGAAGGGTAAAATTGAAGCAGTGGTCATTTTGCTGGCTGTACATACCAGGTATCTTCTGACTCATGTTGTCACATGTGACTGCAGCCAGGCCTAAAACTGTCCCACCTTCCCTGGTTCTCCTTCAGCAGCAGCAACTCCTGGGCCAGGTGTGTATATTTAACAACATGATACGGGCACTTTGATTTCTGCAGGAGACCCACACTACCAAAGTCAGAGCAACAAAACTGACATTTCAATCAGGCCCCGATGACTCTAGTTTGTGTGCTGCAGCCTGATTTTATTCTCTCCCAGGTTACATCTATCTTCCTGTCCCAACTTCTTGTCCTGTGGACTCAAAGCTCCAGCATCAGATCAGATGTAAAGACAATGAGCAGTACACAGACTACCTAAGTAAATTTTAAAATAGCGTAAGGTATAACTTGTGTGCATATGTGTATCCCAGTGATCCTGATTCTCTGATTAAACCTTGACCAATATATATACTGTCCAAATCAACTAACATGAGTACCCAGTCTAAGAATTCATTCATTTAACCAAGAGTTATTTAATGCCTACTGTGTGTCAAATACTTGGAACACATGGGACACGGCAAGTAACAATACAGATGTCTCTTCCTTCATGGAGCTTGCATACTATCAGAAAGACAAAAATAAATTAGCATATAAATAAAAGAGCATAAAACTTTTTAGATAAGGTAATAGATAAGGAAAAATTCCTTTTTTCCTATTGCTCTGGTAACAAATTCAGCAGCTTAAAACAATACTTATTCATTATCTTAAGTTTCTGGAGCACACAATGAATCTTGGCTAAGATCAAGGTACCAGCAGAGATTTGTTCCTTCTGGAGAATCTAGGGGAGAATCCATTTCCCTGCCTTTTCTGACTTCTAGAGACCATCTGCGTTTCCTGCTTCCTGCCCCTTTGACCATCTTCAAAGTGCATCATTCCAACCTTTATTTCCATTGCCACGTCTCCTCTTTCTGACTCTGCTTCCCTCTTATGCAAACCCATAGGATTACATTGGGCACACCCAAATAATCCAGGATAATCTCTCCAAGTCTAGATCCATAACTTAATCACATCTGCAAAATCCCTTTTTCCAAGTTACGTAACATTTGCACAGGTTCTTAGGCATTGTTCAGCTTATCACAGGTAATTATTTGTGTTTCAAAAAATAAGTAAAGGAATAAAACATAATTTATTTTAGATAATATAGCCAGAAATATCCTCTCTGAGATAATTTTGTTTTAAACAGAAACCTGAATAATAAGTAGAATAGTATGCTAATCTAGACAGAAAGACTAGGGAGAATGAAGACCCTGAGGCAGAAAAAGTTGGATATGTTCAAGGAAGAGAAAAAACACTTTGGGTAGAACATCTAAGCAAGCTATAGTAGGAGCAGATGTCACAGAGGTTTGAAGCCATATTTTATAAGACCTTGTATTAAGCAACTTGGATTTTATTCAAGGTACAATGGGAAGCCAAGGAAGTGGAGCATTGTGAGGAGGTTAGACAGAGGGATACAAGAGCTAATATACTTTATAAAGAGAATAAAAAAATAGACTAAAGGGGATTAAAGAGAAGTTATTTCTATTCTTTGCCCTGTTTTCTGTTCCTCATAGTCCAATCATTATCTGAATTTTTTATGCTTGATTATTTACATTCTAGTGAGGTCCTCTGACTAGGAATAGTTATATTACCTAAGAGCCTGTTAGAAACACAGAATCTCATGTCATATTCATGACTGACTAAACCAGAACCTGCATTTAATATCCCCAGGTGATTCACAGGTATAATTCTGTGATGCACAGTTTTAAGAAACATAGAAGTAGTCCTAGAAAGAAAAGAGAGTGGTTTGGGCTAGGAAACAGCAATGGGAATTGTGAAAAGTAATCATATTCAGGATGTATGCAGAAAGTAGAAGCTAATAAGAATTGCTGTCAAATTGGTTGTAGTTGAGCAGAGGGAGAGAAAAATCCACCTAGCATATAAATCTGGGGCCTGAGTAATTAGACTTCGTCATGGCTCTATTTACTGAGAGGGAGAAGACTGAGAGAATAATAGGTTTTGTTTTTTAGGGAAGTTATAAGGTGCCTATTAAACATTCAAGTGACAATGTAAATCATTCAATTAGCCACATTACCAGCGAGTCACCCCTAGGGCATGTGTGACCAAGGGCAAAACTTTATTTCAAGTGACTAGTGACAGTTAACAATGAGCAATAAGTCTATGAGTGCCTGTCAAGAAAAATGTCAAGCAAGCAGAATCCTTCCCAGGACTGTTGCTCTATAAAGAACCAAAGTTATCAGAATCTAGAATGGTCTGGTCTCATCCAGAAAAATTAGGTGACTTAATTTCAGTGTCTCCATATCCCATACAATATAAACTGTACAAGCAAGTATGGTTGGCTTGGGTGTGGGGGTCATTCATAATTACTTTGCTTAGTTCTTGTATTTAGGCCTAAGATTGTTGCTGAACATCAATGTGAAGTTCAAAGAGAGTGTTACAACTGGGGATAAACATTTGGAAGAGATGAGGGTATAAAACCTGCATTCCCCCATTTAAAGTCTTGGGAGACCGGAGGCTATCATTTTGTGAGAGAAGGTAGACAGATATTTTTTAAAGCCAAGAAATCATTACAGGAGCACACCGCCAGGTAGAGGCAGGAGAGAGGAAGGAGAACCATTGAAGAAGGAATGTGTAAGAAGTACACACGGACAAACCCAAAGGGGGGTAAGATCAAGGGTGGGAGGTGGGGATGGCTGGAGTGGGGAGAGTGGTGAGGGGAAAATGGAGACAACTGTACTTGAAAAACAATTAAAAAATAAAGAAAATTTAAAAATAAAACAACTCTGTAAATCCTTTGGCCATGAAAGGTAACACATTTACAGATTCTGGACATGAGCACTTGGACCTGTTTGGAGAAGGGCATTACTATGTTCAAAATACCAGAGGAAAATCCTCTTGCCTTTGTCCCTGAAAATGAACCTTTTAACTTTATTTCCACAAAGTATCTCTGTATTCTCAGATTTGTTTATAATTGCATCAGCAAAATTAAATAATAAAATTGTGATTTACTTATTTTAAATGTCTCTTTTTACAGTTCAGTCAAGTTCTCATGTTTTATTTTCCTTTTTAAGGGCTAAAATAGTAAGTCTGTGTCTTTAGATGCCTATAAGTATGTGGCAATTTCTTAGAGCAGCTATAAAAATTAATATCCCTGATAAAATTTCCAAATTAAGAACCAGATACAATATTTTGGCTCAAATACAAATGGCTATGACACTTAAGACAATTATGTTTGATGTATACATTTTTAATTCTCTCAACTGCAGTGATCCACTGGTCTGCAAAGTCTGTATAGTAGAGACCACATTTCACAAACATTCATGAACCAAAAATGTGAATCCAAATACCTACAATTAAAAGGTCAGATAAAATGTAAAAAAGAGAGAGAGAGAAAGAAATGAGAAACAGTGACCAATGAGGTTATTTGGTAGCCCCGGGGGGGGGGGGGGGGGGGATGAGTCAAGCATAGCAAATGCTCTTAAGATGTTAAATAAAAAGAGAATAAAGAATTTACCTTTGAATTTGACAATATGAAAGTTGCTGGTGACCTTGAGTGGAACAAATTACACAACAGGTAATGACAGACCTAGGCTCAATGCTAACAAAGGTTTTATCATTGCGGCACTCTGTAGGAAAGCCATTCTCTAAGGCAGCATTTTCAACCAGTGTGCTGCAAGAGATTCTGAAACATTCAATGCCTGACTACTTAGTCAGGGACACTGACCTCTTTTCCCTTAGACTGTCAAACAAAACAAACAAACAAACAAAAAAAAAATGACAGCAGCCAACACAGCAATAGCTGTCTAGCATGAATGAATCAAAATTATACCTATTCTTTTTGTCAGATCAGAAAAAAATTATATTTTTTGGTGTGCCGCAGAATTTTGGTAATTAGTTTATAAGTGCCATAAGATGAAAAAAATTGAAAATCACTGACCTAAGACAAAGATGGAATAGCTTCAGAAGTGAGGTAATGAGACCTACATTGCGCAAACAAGTGTGGGGTTTATTTCATGTCACTGAATCCAGGAAAAGATCTGTAGGCATCAGGAGTCACAAGACTAGTACAAATATCTGCATTTCACACATTTCCCAGTTGGCTAGTTAGCAAGCTGAATCTCTGCAAGTAACTCCCAGCAAACACAAGAAGCTTAAGGAACAAATCTTAACTGAACTCCTATACAGTTCAGCCAGGTTATTTATTTTTAAAAGTAATGACCTTTTAACCTTCAAAGGCAATTTAAAATGAGAATTATTTTTCTAAATATAGGTTTTCCTTTGGGGGAGAAGATATGCCTTCACAATGCTAGATCTTTTTGTCTTCACACTTTTCTATTTTGTTCTAGCGGGGTGATGGAAGGGAGATCCTATTTGGAGCAGGTTGAAGAGAGAATGGAAAGTGAGAAAGTAGAGACAGGACGTATGTATATTGCTTCTTCTGAGGCATTTTGCTGGGAAAAGAAACAGAAAAATTGGATGGTACCTGGAGGAGAATATAAGATCTAAAGAGGGTTTTATTAAGATGGAAAATATTACAGTATGCCTATTGATGATGGAATAATAATGAGGGGAAACGTTGATGGAGGAGAAAGCAGGAAAATCACAGGAGCCAAGTACTCGAAGCCAATAAGAAGGAACAGGACATGTGTGCAGGTGAAGGCTTTGGCCTGGGATGAGAGTAAGGACAGTTAAGCTGAAAATCATATTTCTCATTAACGAAAGGACTGACATTCTGTTTTTGTACCTTGGTCTCTTGTGAGTTTTGTTGACAGAAAACAGCATCATAAATCAACCCATCCAGACACTAACAAGACTGAGTTTCTAAGTCTGTATGACTGGCAGCAAGATAGGGAACTGTGGCAAATGCACAGAGGAGTTTGTAGGGGACCCATCTAGGAGACCAGCTGGCTTTCCTCTGGTGACCCACCTTCCCTCTCTGTGAGGTAAATTCATTACCGTTAGATCCCAATTCATACAAGCATATTTCTTAAATTAGGTGTGCCTTTAGCAAATAACTATATGCATTTTTAATTGATATACTAAATCAAATAGAATGACAGCAACTACTTTTCTCCACGCATACTTGTTGAGTAGGAATTTTGTAAGTGTCATGATTAGCAAAGTAAAACCAAGTGGAAAAGGAAGTGACAGTAGGCTGGCTTCTATGGTTCCATAGAACTGTGTAGAAAGGGATTTCACTGCCAAGCATATTGTTGAACTTAGTATATAAACCTTGTATTTAGTATCATTTTATTGCTGATTTCTGTGCTTAGTTGGTAGTTGACATATTTTCTTTAAAGGAATGAAGAGATCTAAGCCAGAATGTGTTAAGGAATTGCAAATCAAGGTTCTCTTTTAGTATGATGCGAGCAAAAAAAAATTGTGGGTGATATTGATGCTGTTGGTTATGCAAATCAGAAAAGCACAAGAAGTGCGAGTTATATCATTTCCGTGATGGACAGAAATGGCTTTAGGGTTGGCAGGCAATCTAAAAATTACTATTACTTCTCATTATATCCCTCCAAGCATTTCCATGTGTGCAGAATAGGATTTTAAACACTTTGATCAAGGCACAGGAATCTGCCTCATCTCCTGACACTGATGACCATCTAGCAGGGCAATATTGTTGCTCTAACTGGCATTCTGATGCTGTTATGAAACTGCAGGAGGCATTACTCAAGAAGTGGATTGTGACTGAAAATAGCCAGCATAAATTTAAAGGGAAGTATCATTTTGCCACTCATGAAAATGATCAAAAGCTTCACATTAGAGTTATGGCTATTAGGGATGGTATACGGTTTAAGATTCTCTCTGATATTCCAATCTCCAGATATAAATCGAATTATCTTCAGCCATCTTAGATTCAGAGTTGTAGGGCTTTAGAAACTGTCCGGTTCTAAAATGTCCAAATGAGAAAACGGAAGCCAACAATTATAATACAACCCTCCCACTATCTCCAGGCAAATGCTGGATATGGAAATCAGTTGTCATGAGTCACAGACCATTGCTCTTTCTATCTCATAATTTTAGGGCAAAAATATGATAGGTGATTCTTCGATCTGCAAATTCAATCTCCTAAAGTTTTTAAAATAATTTTGGGATAATTTATTTAAAACACTTGAGGCCTTCTGGTAATAAAGTCATACCAATCCCAAAGTATATCTGGAAAGAGTAAGGGTGACAACAACTCTCTCCAAGTTTTATTTCCTTCACCTGTAAAATATGAAAAGTAATGTCTACCCCCTGCCCCCACAGGCTAGTTAAAAGGAGTAATTGGGTTGTAACTGTAAAATATTGAGTTCAGAGTTTGCCCTATGGTGATCCATCAAAAAAAAAAAAAAAACGTGATTGTCATCGTCTTCATTATTCTGTATAAAAATCAAAAGGACAAGGTTTACCATAGACGCAATGCCTGAAGGAAATTTTCAAAGATATCTATCTATTCAGTTCTCATGTTTTGTGTACGAGGTTAAAATCCTGCTTGTCCACCCTGACTCATCTTTTAAAGGATTCTAGGAAAGAAGATAACAACACTTCTTAGTGGATTATTATGATTACGTAAATAATGTTATTTAATTTTTATGATTATATATGTGTTTTCTTCAAAAGAGATTTCTGTCATCTTAAATGACAGCAGCTGACAGCTTCTAGGGACAGTATCTTAATTAAGGATCATTGTGCAGAAATCTTTTCTCTAACTATGAAGGGGGAGAGAGGTTGTTAGGAGGCAGGCAGTAATGTACTAGAGATATCCAAAGAGCTAATGGCCTTTGTGATCTAAAGGGGTCCCCTCTTTGCCTAAGAATGCTCTCTTATTAGACAGAAAACTGTCACAGAAACATAAAAGCCATTTTAGCACTGTGTAAAGCAGTCTTAAAAAAAAAAAAAACTTTAGTTAAACCAGTGAAAGCAGGACACCTCTGCAGTTACAGCTGCCAATTATTTAAGAAGAGGGAAACTCAAGAAAGTTGGAATTAAGTCTCAAGCATGAAATGATAGTTGCAGCCAGAAGTGGGTACAGCTCTGGTTGGTTTTATGTTCTTAAGATTGAGCTTCAAGAAGCCAGAAATAAACTCTAACTTTAGTTAGTTGGAAGTAGATACCTTGATATGGGTAAGAATTCTATTTAAAATTAACTGTTGCCAAGGATGCAGAAGACAAAAGTCACTGTGCCTCATCCTTATCAGGCATGGACACTAATCAATGAAAGGTGGCACTTGAAAAAAAAGAAATCAAACTCAGAAGAAAGACATGACCTCAAAGACAAGGTAGACTAAAGATCCTAAGCACAGCTGACAAAGAAATCTAACCAAAAGATAAGATTCAAAAAGGAGTTGTATTCCCAGGGCCATCCCTAGCTAAACTACAATAATGGATCATCTGAGACCCTCTACTGGATTTAGGTTATATTTGTCATCTGTTCTAAATAGGTATGATAATTACTAGTATTATAAAAGCATAAGTTTTTTAATCACTGATAATATAACAAATATTTAGGACATGCTCAGTGCAAATCAGATATTGTGCCTGGCACCAGAATTACAGAAGAGGCAAAAAAGCACACAATCCTTGACTTTGGGGAACCTCAAATCCAGTGAGAGAAATGAACATGAGACAAGACATACAGCTTGTGCCAGTGAGTGCATGACAGAAGCTTATAAGGGGGAAACCTGACTTAGACAGAAGTCGAGATTTTAAGCTCCAGCCGGAAAGACCAGTCACAATTAGCAAATGAAAAGTAGAAAAATAAACGTTTTGAGGCCAAGGACTTCATGTAGGAGAAAAGTCAAAACAGCTGAAGAATCAAAAGAAGGACAGTGAGGCTAGTGTTGATCAAGTCAAGGAACAAGAAGAAGAATGTAGCTGGAGATGTGGACAGTAACGAGGTCATAAAGGCCATGGGAGGAATTTTTAATATATCCTAAGTGCCATTGCCAGTACCATTCATTGAATGGGCTCAGACAGACAGAGAGATTAGAGTTACATTTCACAAAGAATAACTTGGCACAGTTCTGCATACACTGTCACAGCATAAGACAGCATAAGTAGCAACAAGTTAGGGAACTGCCGTGGTCTCAGTGAGGCATGGTAGCTGCTCAGGTGAGAGATATGGAGACAATTGGATGTATTCAACACCTACTTGTAGGCCTGGTGATCGATTAGATGTAGGCCATGTCTGAGAGTAAGGTGGGATATCTCTCTGGCTCCTGGTTGAAATTACAAAGTAGTGGATGGTGCCATGCACTAAGATGAAAAGCAGAGTCACAGAGTTGGAGGAGAATGAGGGAAAGAAGAGGAAAAGTTTGATTAGGGGCGGACTTCCCTATAGACTTTTTAAAAAGGAAAAGAGAGTGGTTCCAGAGCAATATCAGAAATTTTGGGGGTAGAAAACACTTTGAAAAAGTATATCCAATTTCATAACTATATGTAATCTTATACACACACACACACACACACACACCCCTTTTGTTTTGGAACACAACCACAAATTGCAGAAGTGTTTTTGGCTAAAGGGAGCAGCATGTCCCCTTAGGGGAGTGAATCTAAAACTGCAAGGACTGATGGTTATCAGGAGGGGACATAAAATTTAAAAGATTAAGGAACTCTAAGTAGCGAGGGCTCTCAGGACCAAACAAGTAATCACAAACAATTATGAGGTTTAACAAAAAATAGAGGCAGTTAAAATTTGGATAATATATTGACAGAAAGCATAGGCGTCAAAGAAAGAAAGAAATTAACAAAGACAAGTGTCAACAACGGCATCGGAATCGGCTATACAAGCAGAAAGAGAGCTTTTTTTAATTATCCAGCCTTGAAATGAGAATGTGGCAATGATGCACAAATTAGTGTAAAGCAAGGTGATACGGGACACACTGAAGGGCTGCCCCCAGAGCCACGGGAGGACAACTGAGGTCTCCCCAGGGGAGCCTCCAAGTCAGGGTTCTCACGGGTCCTGAGTGAGGAAGCCCTGAAAACTGGTTACAGAAATTACTGTTTGTCTTTATCAAGTTCTGTGTAAAAATAAGCCTAGGGAAGTGTGTATAGAGTGTGGGTTCAATCAATCTCAACAAAACCTTTATTTGTCTTCAGGAAATCCAGACTTAGAGAATTCCTCCAATTGTTCTTTTTAAAGATGGGGACTGATCAGATACTACCTGATCATTTCAATCAAAATTTGAGCACCAGAGGGGGAAAATTTATATAAAGCTCATCCTTTACAGAATACTGTCTTAACAATGTTTAATGAGGTAGTCCTGTGGTGCTACCCCAATGCGTCATAAACTGTTTTAGAGCCTTATATTTCTTAAATTTCCTAAGTTTTCATCTGAATGCCTCCGCCATGAAATCCCCCCTTTTGACCTCAGTGGAAATGGCTATCCTTTTTTCTGTGAAACAACCTAAATGCTTTTGCATCTGGTCTATAAACAAGGTGGGGAAAGAGTAGGTTTATAGCTGTGAGTACGGAAAACACGGAATTTATTCTTACATTATTATTTATTATTTTATTATTTTCCATATAAATAACTATAAACCTACTGTTGCCTCACACTGTATATTAATTAATTTTCTGTGTCCTTTTTTCATAACTCCATGCCTTTAGGCTCACAAATCATATTTATTATTCTTCTCTGGTTTATCTCATACAGCTGTGGAGCCCAAAAGCAGGTTCATTACCAAGCGATTGGTCAATGGCGAGTCTAATGACGTGGCATCCTCAGGAATCCTGAACACGTGAGGCTGACGTGGAAAAAGTGACGTGATGGATCTCAGGAAAGGTCTTCAGGCGCTCTCTGAATCCCAGCTAAAAATAAGTATGTTCACTAAAATGGTAAAATTTTGGCAAACAACCAAACTCCAAATCATGTACCTCAGGTTCTAAGACAGTGATCACCACTTCAATCCTATCAACACACACATTTGTTCTTGTCAAATTTCTATAAATGTAAGAATTCCCAGTTGGATGGGAAAGCTAACATCAGCAATGATCAGGGACTGGAACCTAACTCGAAGAGGCCAAGGCAGAGTATATGCAGTATAAACCACAGAGGACTTCCAAGGGAGAGAGGAGAGTGTGGCCTGATTACAAAAGAGTGTGATGCTGGACCAGACTTCTGGGTCCGAACTCTGACTCCCCGCTTACCAGTTAGTTGTTTGATGTTTGGCAAGTTCCTCAGCCTCTTAGCCTCAGGCATGTTTTCTGTGAAATGAGGCCAGTGATGGCACACACGTTACCGAGTTTAACAATTAAATGTGTCAAATATTTGCAAATATTTACTACAGCTGAAACATAGTCATGTTATATATTCATATGTTTACACTTTCTGAATAAACAACTACAAGAATTATTTGTTGAGCTGATAAATGTAAACATTGTTAGGGTAACTTAGAACTTCTTTGCTGTCGAATTATTGGAAAACATCCCAGGTGATGGTCAACTCTCTGTAAGTGTGTGCTGATCTGTAACTAACACAGTAGCCATGCCGTTGGCGTCAAGTTGGCCGTTGATGCAAAGCAATTCAACATACTCACCAGGTGGCTGGGGTGAAAAACAAGCACACGTGACACAAAACAAACAAAACTCCCCGCCGTGTCCTGTGAGTCAGCATTCCTGTCTGCAAGAAACAGCGTTCACTTAACCTGTACCTTCATTGAAGTCATTTAAGTCAACTGAAAACAAAGTTGAATATCCATAAGTATTTCAAATTTCACGTTTTCCACAGAATGTTATATTTTGTAGAGAAAATACAGGCTCGTTCCATTTTATATATGAATACTTAAAGATAAAACACTTCTCTTTTAAGCCTACAAATGATTAAATTAAAGTTAGTAGTGTAGATCAAAGCAGATATTCATAAATTTGCTATTAGTACTCAGCTAAAATTTAAAATGTTTATTTATAGACCTTAACATTTAAAGTTAAAATTTTATGTTTTGTGTCATTTAAAAGTCATAGGAAGTGTTAAAGAGGCTTGACACAAACAAGTGTATGTGTATGAGTCCATTTGTCTAAAATTCTAGAAAGTGCAAACTAATCTATAATAACAGAAAGCAGGTCAGTGGTTGCCTGGGGCTGGGGCGGGGTGGGGCAGACAGAGGACTACAAAGGGTCGCCAGGAAACTTTACGGTGATGAAAATGATCTGTGTCTTTATTGTAGTGGTAGTTTTATAATATACAACTGTCAAAGCAAACAAAACTGCACAATTTAAATGTATACAGCCTATTATATATAAATTATATCTCAATAAAGTTAACCTGAGTAATAAATGTCACAGAAAAATGTTTAGAACCACACTCAAAATACAAATGAAAGTAATCACAAAATGTCACTAGCTAAAGTTCAAATTCAGTTATAGTTGACTATCTAAAATATAGATATACGATTTATACCAGCACAAATTAAATTAAAACCAGCATCTTAAAAGGGGGTTTAAAAATCAGGATGTTGTCTAAGAGAAAATAAAAGTCTGTTTTTTTAATAAACCTCATGCTAAGAGGTCTATAACGAGGAAACGAAGAGAAGTTAGAGGGGCCTGCCTGTGCAGAAATGGAATGGGCTATTGTGTGCAGAGTTGTCAGGAATATTATTGTTACTGATGATTCAACCTGAAAGTTTTATGGAATCAGATGTTGAAACTCTTCACAAAACTGTTCATGGAAACAGCATAAAGGATGCTTGCTGAGTATTTTCCTTGTGCTTCATAAAATCCTCCGTCCCACATCAAAATTTTAGAATCTACATTGTAATTAATTATGCCTACAGAATGTTGGCACAGGCAAGGGGTCACAGAGAGAAGCTTTTATACCTGACATAAAACATCATCACAGGATTACAGCCTACTATCTCACTTGTTACAATTTACCACAAGCCTGACAAAATAATCAAACCACTGGATTAAAACTAAATTATTTTTCTCATTTAACTAGTACAGCCTGCTTCACAAACTCAAAGTTTAATTATAGCTGTATTTCTTTACCCTCTTCCAATTCATTACTCAATTCATTATATACCAAATAGCTGTAAGGCTAGTATTTTTCACTTGAAGTTTCTCCCTCCCTCTAAATTATTCAAGAAGAAAAAAATAGGTTAGAAGCAAGGTAAGGGGTGTGTAATCCAGAAGAACACATGGTCCCCAAGAGTCCGCTGCTGCTGTTGTTTCTTGCGACCACCCTGTGTCGCACCATAGTACAACTGTTTTGCCTGTCTGGTTCATTTGTATACACATGGTTTCTTAGGGATGGTCAACCCCTCTCAGGCTTGGGCTCTCAACGGAGTTGACACCCTTATGCTCAGGCATTCCTCCCCATCACTCAAGCTTGTGCCTCAGTGACAGACTCAGAGGGGGCTTTCATTGCTAGCTATGTTTTCTGCCCAAAGCTGCCTTCTTCATTCACTGCAAAACTCTTGTTGAGAGCCTGAAGGCATCAACCTAGAATCTGCCTCAAGCTAATTTTGCACAAGGCCATTTTATTTCTGGATCCTCGTTGTCCTTCTTTGCATCTGAGCCTTGTGCAGAGCCACTCTGGTCCAGCCTTGCAGGTTTTCCTAGCATCAGACCCTGGGAAGGAGAGGTTGGGGTACAGACTCCTTCCTTTCCAGAAGGCCCAGTGATTCTGATGCAGAATGATCCAGCTCCTCTTCAAAACGTTTTCATACCAGAAATTTTAAAGGAAGAATACCCTTGGGAAAAAAAGGTAAAACTAATCTTTCTAAACCCTAAGCATAAGAAAATGAGTACCCATGATAATGAATGCTGCTAGTACCCTTGGAAGTCACCATTTCCAGGCACACCTGCCTTTCTTTCAACTGCAAGTATGCTTCCCGATGGCTTTTGCTGGACACTGGTGTGTACTCTGCCTCTACACCAGACAGGATGGAAGTCCTGGGCAGTTCCACACTCTCAGAACAGCCAAAAAATGCTATGCGTGTAACCACACAGAAACTCCACTTCTTTAATGTGACACTTTCTTTCTGTGCATCCACTCCCTCCCTTAATCATTAAGCCTTAGGCCATCAAATTCTGGTAAATATCAAACTGTCTTAAGAACAAAGCCTCAGGTCTGTTGACCACAGAAACAGTTTTGGTCTAGCTAAAGATAATATCTTGACTTCAGTTGTATTTTAGCCTCAGGCCCCTGAAAGCAGAATGACCCTTGGGACTGCACCCTCATGAAACCAGACAAAACAATGCCATAGCTGGCGTCAGGACCTAATATAATCACCAATTTTTAACAGGTGTGCCACAAGAATTTTTAAAACATGCAACACCTAATTATTTATGCTGGGGAACTGACTTATTTTCCCTTAGATTGTCAAATTTAAAAAAATGACAACAACCAACATAATAACAGCCATCTGGTGTGAATGAATCAAAATTATACCTATTTTTTGTCAGATTGGCAAAAAAAATATATTTTTGGTGTGCCACCAAATTTTAGTAATTAGTTTATATGTGCCATGAGATCAATAAGGTTGAAAATTGCTTCACTAATCAACTACTCCCTAACATGGCCCCGACCAATCAGTAGATCCCACAACCCCAACCATCATGATGAATGATTTTTCCCTCAGGTAACTTATCCCCTGGAATCCAGAGGAGAGCTAGATTTTGAGAACTAGTTCACCTGTGACTCCAGGCTTAGAATCTTCAACTAATAAATTCTTATTTTCTTGGCTGCAAACTCCTTTTCACATTTGATTGGGCTTTGATAGGAATAGGTAAATAAACTCCTTTAGTCTAGTACCAGGTGGGGCTCACTGGATGCATAACACAGCTCCCTTGTCCCACAAATGGGGTACTCAAAAGAATGTTCTACAATGTCCCCAGCATTCCCCCAAAGAATTGGGCTACCTTTGCCTACAGTGATAATTTGCTTGAGAAGTCACTTTTATTGGCTTCCCTCATTTAATGCCTTCCACAGTTCCTTACCAATGTTTCCTGAGATCATCTCCCAGTAAACTACCTGCACTCAAACCCTTCTTTCAGAGTCTACTTGTAGGAGAACACAAACTGAGACGGTCACCGGTTCAGCACAAGCAAGAGGGCCAAGGCTGAAGAGCACACAGGGAAAGTGTCAGACATACAGCCTCAGAACATGCAGGTCATTTGGAAATACAAGCACAAAAACCAAAGCAGGACAATCTTAAGGAAAGCAAGGCAGGTGGTCAACAAGCTCTGGTCATAACTGGAGAAGTTAAGAGAATGGCTGAGCACAGAGGCAGCATGGAGAAAGAATTCTTTCACACATGATAAGGGCTGTTAGGACTATCCCCAGTTACCAGGCAAAAGAAAGCCCTAGGAAAGAGTGCTGAGGCTCCTTAATCCTGAATTCATGCTTTTCCGAGCAGCAGTAATGAGATACCTGTGTAAGCGGGAGGAAGAGCTGTAGCGAGTTATATCTGAATTGCTTCTCTATATTACCAAAATGCACTCTCTCATATTGTCCCCAAAGACCTTTGAAAATAAATCTTTCCTGGAAGATTATATACTTAAATAAATTCTTTGTCCTAAGTATAGTCCAGGGTATTCAACAAAATTAAACCAGACATATACTGGTATGTGGCTTGAATGTTTATGTGGATACCACTGTATAAACACAAACCAACCTCAAATAACAGCAATTTACTATTTTGTCATTTATAGATCATTATAGGCAGTTATTTAATCCTCAGAGTCATTTTGTAAGGTAGATAAGAAATATCGTCTCACCCATTCTTGGTGTTATATATACAGTGTTTGCGGGTTTGTGTGGTAGTGTTAAATTACTACATACAAACTGGGTAACTCAGAATCACTGGAATCACAGCAGAAGTCTAGCAGTATATTCTGGCCTAAATCAGAAATGCTAATATGCCTTCAATTGATATTGACCTTCACCAATCAGAACTTCTGAAATCTGAGATATACCTCCAGCTCAGAATAATATAAAGGTAACCTTATCTGGGGAATTTTAAAATAAAAAGCCTCTCCTTTTACTCCCTCTGCTTTCTCTTGAAAATATAATTTATTTTTTCAAGCATGAAAATGCAAATTATTCTTTAGAAAATTTATTCTGTTGAGTTTATTTTTCTATTTTTAAATCACGGGACATGTTTGATGTGACTGTCACCAGCTAAGGACTATCGCATCGATAACTATAAAAATCTGGTCATGACAATTTCATAGGTACAAAAAAAATTGAGACACTTGAAAACTGAGAAAAAGGTCAAATGATATTTGCTTAATGATATTTAAACAATTGTTTTGGCAACCTGTGATGTAACTATCTAGATAAAATTAAGGTACAAATACCTATTAATGTCTGTGGGTTTCTTAATGAGAGTTAAAGAAAATGATTCTTAAGTGTTTGCCTTTGGTCCTGACACAGGTTGTGTTTATTAGTGTTCAGTAAAACACGGTTTTAGTATAAAATGGTTAAGCTACACAAATAAAATCATAAAGTTGAAAAAGTGCATTTCTACAGGACTCAATGAAAAACAATTTTTTTTATCCTTACCCAAGGACATTTTTTTTTAATTACTTTTAGAGAGACGGGGAGGGAGAGAGGGAAACATTGACGCAAGAGAGAAGCATTAATTGGTTGTGTCCCACACATGCCTGGACTGAGGATTGAACCCTCAGCCAAGGTATTTGCCCTGACCAGGAATCGAACCTGCCACTTTTCACTTATGGAATGACACTCCAACCATCGGAGCCACACTGGCGCGGGCAGAAACAATTGTATTATTTTCCCTCACTCTACTTTTAAACTCAGTATTTGGACTTGTACTTCACTGTCTTTACAATAAGGTCTTGGCCCAACCTCGAGTTTTTCCAGTCAATCTTAGATCATTTTTAAGTCCTCTGGTCACCTTTAGTCACAAAACACTCTCATACTAGTATTAAAAAAATGTATTAATCATGTCATAGTCAAAATTCCAATCTTCGCTGACAGTTGAACTCTGCCCCTCCTGCAGTTTGGGTCAGCCACAGCTGGAGGTCTGCAGTGGCAAACTGCTCTAATTTGGGATTACCCTACTCCCCGACTCCAAGATCTCCAGCCCGGTTTCTGAGCCAGGCTTTTGTCCAGAGGTAATGAAGTGAACATGGAGTCGTTAGGGTGGGCCCTGATCCAACATGACAAACGTCTTTATAAGAAGGGGGAAATTTGGGCCTAGAGACAGACACACACACCTGGAGAACAGTGCCTACGGATGAAGGCAGAGACCAAACGGTGCTTCACAAGTGAGAGAAAGCCAAAGACGGCCAGCAAAGTACCAGGAGCTAGAGACGGTGCCTGGGACTGATCCTCCCCCTCCGCCTCAGAAGGAACCGACCCTGCTGACACCTTGACCTCAGACTTCCAGCCTCCCCAGCTGTGAGATAATGAGGTTCTCTTGTTTTGAGACATTCAGGTTATGGTGTTTTGTAAGGGCAGCCTAACTGCTACATATATACATACTAGTTTGCATATATAAACACATAAACATGTTTCACACATATATACATGTATTATATAGACATTATGTATATAAAATAAAACAAAAATACTTTCAACTTTTTAAAATAATTTTTTAGACAATCTAGGAATTTTTTGATTTTTAACAGAATTTTTTCAAAGTATTGTCTCAGTCAATACTTTTAAATAGCTGTAAATGAAGAAAATCAAACTCTGGAAGAAATTTGTCATTTATGTTACTTATCACTTTCATGTCAAAGTTTTTAATTCACTTTTAAGATAAAAGTTCTGATTTGAAATGGGAGTGGCAGACAGTAAAGTTTGATGGCATAGAAGGTTCTCTTCCATACTGACAATCTGACACCACAAAAAGCATAAAAACCTGCACTTGAAGAACAATTCTTAAGGTTCATGGGTTGAAAATTAACTAAAATTTACTCTGGGAAGCCAGGGTTAACTGTTCCATATTAACAGGAATACATCACTATTTAAAGAGATAAAATAATGGGATTGCTATTTTCAAAAAGTGACTGAGTTGAAATAATTTTTTATACTCTTATCCAAGCATTTCCTGCTAACATAGTGAACAACATCCAAATGCAAGTGTGGAAAACAGATGAATGAGGAATAATGAGGTTCTGGAGAGTCCAGAGGGCTCTCCTTACCAAACCCAATTTCAGATCAGGCATTCTAGAAGATGACTTACTGAGAAGCAGTCATACTTATCTTTCCTGAAGTAACGTCAGTCGTTTATTTTTCCCAACTTGGCACTTGTTATTTTCCCAAGAAAGACACACAAAGAATTAATTTCTTACTTATTTAGATATCCACTCTAATCGTGTTGAACTTTCTTAGCCAAATAGAGAAATCATTTTTCTAGTCTTAAAATAAAACAGCAGCTTCCCACATCCCCAGAAGAAAATTAATTCAGACCACAAAAGGGTTGCACTCCAGTTCAAAGGGATGTGTGAGTTAATTAGTGTGGGAAGAAAAGTCCTTTTTCGTATTCACATACCATTTGTCTTGGTTCTCCCAAACAATGACTACTTTTGTTCTGTGTTTAAAAGGAATGGGCGAATATTTCTCAGGCACATTTGGCACAGAGAAGAATAGCATTACATCTCAGAGTAATTTCTATATGTTTGATTTAATAACTTTCTCAAAACATAAGTCATAATCTGAATTCTCATCCAATCACAACTGAAATTACAACTAAAAACTTGTTCTGATAAATCAATAGAGGAATTTAACAGAAGTCCTTCAGGTTTTTCCAACAAGACCAGCCCAGCCTCATTAAAACAATCAAGTCCTAGCATTTCATGTTTTGTTTTGTTTTGAGTATCTGTGGTCCCCAGGCACAGAGAAATTAAGGATTGGAGAAAAGGCATAGAGAATAACAAACCCAAGCAAGAAAATTTGGTACATTATCCCAAAGGATTCAGCAAATTACCAGTATGAGTGTGGCATCTAATTTCCCAATAAAGTCTCAAATACACAGGGCTCCCAGGAGGCTTTGGTTTCTGAAAACTATTGGCAAAAATCAAATGCTGTAAAGTTAAGTCATTTCCATGCTAACTCATTTCAAAGTCCCTGAGAAAACAACTTTTGGGTATAACACATGAATGAAAATTAATCTTATATTACTTTGAATCTCCAAGGCAGCTCTAAACCAGGGAGAGTTAGTGGTTCCTCCTTTACCTAGAAGCTGCCTGTGCCCATGGGGAACACCACATTTCTATGTTTACACTGTTTATACGACTCAACCCAGGATTATGCCAATTCCAGACGAGCTCTTGGGTAAATCGATCATTACTTACCTCGACCACCCGAATTTCAACTGTAGCCAGAATAATTCTAGAGAAAACAATGTTTCCCTAATAAAAGTGAAGAAACACTTGGCTCTTTATTGCCAGTTATGCGTAACTGTTCCTACATAAAGCAAGAGAGTACAATGGCCGCTCCCAATGTTTGCCGGAATCATCTGGGGAGCTTTAAAACTCTCAACGCTCACATCCCAACCCCTATCAATCAAATTAGAATGTCTAAGTGTGGGAGCCAGGCATCAGAAATTTTTAAAGATCTTTAGGTGATTCTAATGTGCAGTGAACTTTAGCAAACAATTGAAGTACAATTTTGAAGGAAACTAATAGCAGAAGCACAGACAAGAGCTAAGGGGGATAAAGGACAAGATTAGCCTATGTAGAAACCATAGGCCCAAATATTTAGATAGGTTTTCTTTTGGAAAGGAGTGTGAACATGCATTAGAAATATGATGCACACAGCTATGCCCCCCATCCAAGTGAGAGTTAAATACCCTTTTATAATTCTACAGAAGTTGACCATAAATACAGAGTGCTTGGGCATACATTTTATGGTGTATCAAAATGTGACAAGGAATACAAAGGGATTGATTGGTAAATCAATAAATGAATGACCTAGAATAAATGACCTTGCACATTTTTAGTATTTAGTTCAAAAAGTAGCAGCAGCCACTTAGAACTACTGATACTGTTTGCAACTGTTCTGCTCTCCCTGTGAAGAAGGCATCCTTTGAGACCTTGGACCAAAGCACAGCTATAATCAATAGATTAATTTCCAAATATAACCAGAGGTGATCCTAGTTTTCAGAGCACATTGGCAGGAAACAGAAAGAAGAATTGCACCCAGAAAAACATGTTTCCCTCTTTGAGAACTATCTCACAAACCATCTCCCCTCTCTACAATAAAGGTATGAAGCATTATGAGGACCAAGACCATGTAAATCAAGTAGACGAAGGGTGTCAAACTCATTTTCACCAGGGCCACATCAGCCTTGCAGTTGCCTTCAAAGGACTGAGTGTAATTTTAGGACTGTATAAATGTAACTACTCCTTAACAGTTAAGCAAGAGCTCAGCACTGCTACCAGGGAGAAACAAGGCGTAGGGCCAGATAAAACAAGGTGGAGGGCTGAATTTGGCCTTCAGGCCTTGTGTTTGCCACCTGTGAAGTAGACTAATCCACCATCTTATTTCAGGGTGCAATACAAAAATAAATTTGGCAAATGATAAAGCCATACAGACGAAACAGAGCTGAAACAAAAATCACATACAAAAATCTCGTATAGTAGATTATCAACCTGGTTTTGCAAATTCGTTATAGAGTCGTCAGAATTAGTGGTCTATCTAATGCACGCTGGTCTGCAGTGAGACAAACAAGCTCTGACGATGCCCCCTGTTAGCATCCCCTGAACCACCAGCTTTCCTTCCCAGCCTCCAGTCATACAGCACCAATGAGCCTGTGCCACGACCAGGGGCCCCTCTGCTTTGGTTGCTTCCTGGATCATATAAACACTTGACTGCTCCTATACCCTTTGGAGTCTCATGGGGCCCATGAAATTTCCTCAGGACTTTCTGCATACATCCAACAAAATACTCAATGGCAGGGCTTTCTGCCTCTCAGCCCCCAGAGAGGAAGCAGGGAATAGATCCATTCCACTCTTCAAATGTGTTCATTCAGTGAGTCACACTGCTGTTGACAGCTTCCCTCTCTGTTTGCATCTCTATGTGGTCTCCCCTGTCATAGGCCGAAGATTGTTAAAGAGCTCACTCTGCTTCAGTTGCTCACCCGACGACCAGTCATTATGGTAAGACTGAGAAGTGGAGTAGGTGAGCTCTGGCAAGTGGGTCAGTGGGAGTATCCCAAACTTCTGAAACATAGTTGAGTTCACATACTTTACAGACTCAAAACCCCTGGCATTTTGGTTCCCTTTTTATCCTACTACTTCCCTTAGGGCCAGCTGTGTCATCTCCTGGGCAATGCCATGCTGCTGCTGCTATACAGTACAAATCAGTTTGTACAGCCCATTCTGATTTTATCATTTTTATATGATGGAGAGTAGTTTAGTTTCCTAAAGATTCATGACTGGACCCTATGCAAGTCTTGGTTGATGATACTCATGGTGACAGTTTATTTTTTTCACATTATTGTTGACATAATATACTTCTATGACCCAAAGTTTGGCCAATATCAGCTATTTACTTTTTGTTATGTCTTATTTTCATCAGTTGGCATTAAGCTGACCTAATTTTTCATGTCCTTGTAGTTCTGGATCTGTCTTTCAGGAAAGTCTTTTTCTTTTATAGTAAAGTCTACTGGTTTCTAAGATTTGATATAATTTTGATTATACTGACATAATTTTTCAAATTACCTTTATTTTTTTAATCTCACAAGTTACTAAGCAAACATATATTGAGCACATTATATTTGCCATGGGAGGTATCTGTCTAGAGATACAAGTTTAGAAATCACCAGCATACGAATAATGATTCCTTCCATGAGACAAGGTGTCACCTGAGAATATAATGTTGAAAGAGAAAAACCAGGTTTCAAAGTCTGATCCCCAAGTCACTAGAATGATCAGTAGATCACAAAAATGATCAGACTCTACCAAAGGACATGGAGATAGAAGGATAACCAAAAGATAACAGTATCCTGAAGGCAAATGAGAGAAAAAATTTCAAGAAAGCTGGAGTAATCAACTGTGCAAAATGCTGCTGATAATTGAGTGAAAGGAGAAGTGAAATTTGATTATTAGATTTGGCAATATGGTATCACTGGTGACTTTGATAATCATAGTTTATACAAGGAAAGAGAAAAATGATTTTTATATGTTCTGGATATACAGAAATAGTGAAATAGTCTCTTTCCCATTCTCAACTTCTCACTTCCAATCTGTGATACACTTGATATTGAATGAAAGATACAATACTCAGCTGTAACGAAATAGTCTGCTTATTAACTCAGAATGATTTGTCCCTACTCTGTGCGACAGACATTTGTATCACAATTCCATCTGAATAGGTTCATCTGATCCAAATGGCTTATGCTTTGCTACCTTCTGTTCCCAACTCCTGGCAATGTTCTTGACATTTAAGAGAACTCTATGCTCCAGTAAAACGAAACATGGATAGCTTCATGCCCTACAGCCCCTCCATCAACTTCAAAGGCTGTAAGATCCCAATGTGCAAAGTCCATAGCACCAGAGAAGACAGGTGTCATCTAAACCATGAAGCTGGATACCAAAAAAAATGCTTAAGATTATTATGGGAAGCCATCTGCCCTTGGTGACAAGAGGAAATTGATCTAAATAGGCTTACTTCAGAATGTGATAAATAATGTACTTCCCTATCAATATAATTGGAAATTATTCCTCTAAATCAATCACATTTTGTGATGCTCTAGAGCCACATTATACAATGAGACACACCCTGTGTCACAGTCAGGAGCCAAGAACTCCAGCTCTGCCTTTAGCACTAAATTACTGAATGACATTGAGCAGGTCACTGAATTGTCCTCTGGCTTCATTTCTTTATCCATAAATACATCTGTAATAATAGTTGCCCTTTCTTCTTTGTAGAATAATTGTGAAGATGCTAAAATAAAATTAATGTGAAAGATTCTATAAAAAGCATATGCTGCTATACAAACCTAAAACGGCTATAAGATAATGATTAGATACAAAGACATTAACTCTAGAGACAAAAGCATATAAATATTATAATCTATAAATTACTTCTTATATGCCGACAAATCCTTCAAATTATCGTAATACAAAATGAAGAAAATTCTCTAAACCAAGCTTGTAGGTCTGTGGATTAAATATGTTTGTTCTAAGTTTTTGACAAGCTTCAAATGTTAAGAATATATAATGAGTTTAATATTGTAACTATGAGAAAAATTCAAGAAAAACTCAAGATAAAGATGAAAATTTAAGATAATAAACAAGAATGATTAGAGATGGAAATTTTTGATTAAGTAAAAGCTTATATTTGGGTGATGAAGAAAATTTGTACTATTTTAACCAAGATAACACTGATATTAGATTTTTAATTTATGGATCAGTTCTACATTATGTGTTTTTTATTTTATTATACAAAGCCTTGAGCTGCTTGCATGAGAAAGTATCCCATAAATTACACTATGTAACTTTATACAGCATAGCCATTAATCACAAGCATTAAACTTCTTTTCCTTTTATTTTGGCATTGAACAAAGAAATCTTAGAAACATAAAAGAAACAGGTCAGGATAAGCTGCCATGACTATTTATTTCACTTTAAAGAGTTGCCTTGGACCAGGAAAAAAGGTGTCAGATTTATCATTTCTGACATCACTAACTGTCCTAGGCTTGGGCAAGAGTTTTCTAAAGCATCCCCTCCCGTCCTAAGAATCTTCATTGCTGCATGAGGCAACCTCAGCATTCGACTCAGAATAATTTTTAGAAATTGTTTTTAACTAAAGATTTTCACTCTTGATGTTTTGCTCTCTTGGTGTTCTGGGACACAGAAAATTACAATTCACATAATAAGAACAGACACACAATATTAGTTTCTCATGGACCAAAGTTTTAATGGAATACCTAAGGATATCCACGTCCCTTAAGATCAAAACATGTCATTTGTGCCTTGTCTGTATATGAAATGTGCTATTCTATTTCCTCACTGGTAAAGGAAGGAATTAAATTTCTGATGCTTGAATGTTTCTAAAAGATTACTTTGATGTTACCTTTCTGATAACCCCTGGAGAGGATATTCCATATTGTAAATCCTCACTTAAGAATACATGTAACAGAAAATAACAATTGTTGGTGGGAATATGGAGAAAAGGGGGCCCTTGTGCATTGCTGATGGGACTGTAACATGGTGTAGTTGCTATGGAAAAACAGTATAGCATTTCCTAAAAAAAAAAAAAAATAGAACTACCTTATGATCCAGCAATCCCACTTCTTGGTGTATACTCCCCCAAACTGAAACCAGGTTCTTGAAGAGAACAGGTATTCACACATCCACATGCATAACAGCATTATTCAAAATGCCGTTGAAGTATAAGTAACCCAAATGTCCATCAACAGACAAATGGATAAACAATGTGTGGTATACGCATACAACTAAATATTATTCAGACTTAAAAAAGGAAGGAAACCCTGTCACATGCTACAATATGGATGGAACTTGAGGACATTGTGTGAAGTCAAATAAGCCAGTCACAAAAAAGGGAAATAACATATGATTTAACTTACATGAAATAAACTAGTCAAATTCATAAAAACAGAAAGTAAGGTAGTAATTGCCAGAAGTTTGGGGAGGGAGAAATGGAAGTTACTATTTCATGAGTAGAGTGTTTCCATTTTGCAAGGTGAAAAAGTTCTGAAGATCTGTTACACAATAATGTGAATACAGTTAACACTAAACACTACTGTTCCGTACACTTAAAAATGGTTAATAAAGCAAATTTTATGTTATGCATATTTTACCACAATAAAAAGAATATATGTAGAATCTATTTTTTATAAACATTGCTACTTCAATCCCCAGCATTATCTTGTATGAATTCCTTAAATTTATATTAGGGTCTGAAAATGAACAACAGATATAAACAATTTTTAAAATTACCCAAGAAAAGGATAGGCTTAATGAGAAAGGAATAGAAACTGAGCTGGGGAAGGGAAAAAAACTATTTGGGTGATAGATAATTTAGCAAATTTATTGTAATAGTCAATGCCTTAGGCTTTACAAGAATATAAATATATATATATATATTATTGTAACAGTGCAAAGGATAGCAACCATGTAGTTTTTATATATAATTTTAATTATTTGGTTGTGAAACCAAAATATTGTTTGTAGATGGTTGTGTTGTAGCTTAGACAATATTTCAATGAAACATTAGTAATTTCTTGGTAGTTTATTAATTTGCATATATATGCATATAGATATGTAAGACAATAATTTCTTGGTTGTTATTTGTTATAGTACACATATATAAAATGATAAACATTTCAGAAAACAACTTTTAATTACTTTGTGAAGCTTCTTCAGTTCCTTTATTGCTTGCTGGATTCTTTAATAAATAAAATATTATCAAGAAAAGGATAACTCTCTAGCCCTAAAGAGCTGGGACTTAATTATTATCACATCAACCATAACTGCAGATCATCCATAAAGAATGAGAGGACTGTGACATAAAATTCCTTTTTTTGCAGAGATATTTTAAGAAAAGGAGCAGATGGGAAATTAATCTTCCTATATGAGAAAAAGCATGGAAACAGGAAGTTTATATTTTAATACAAGAAATTTTATAGTAAAAAAAATTAACAGATGATATAAAGATGCAATAGAGTGTAAAATATAACAAAGTTTGAAGGTCTAAATACTCTTTAGACAATAAGAAGAATGGTAAGGACAGAAGTTAAAGAAATATAGTTTTTTTAATTATAAATTTAAAAAATACAAGGGGAAGACTAGAGTAGGAAGTTACAAGGAAGGAGGGAAAGAAGGAAGGCAGGAAGGAAGGAAGGCAGGAAGGAAGGCAAGAAGGCAGGAAGGAAGGAAGGCAGGAAGGCAGGAAGGAAACCTAAAACACAAGGACAAGTCCTATCAATTACCAAATCCTCATAATGTTTGCTCCATATAAACATGAAGGATGTTTTGTGCTATAAATTAAGCAATCATATATAAAATAAAAGATGTTAGAGCATGTGTAAAGAAGGAAATGTCAGTGTGTGATTCCTAATAGAATTTACCCAAATCCAGTGCAAGGCATTTCTGGGACTGGGTAAGAGATGCTGTTCTGAAGGGGACACCTAACTGCTGATGGCCATCCTTCCTGCCTGGTCCTCCACCAGCAACCCCAGGAGATATCTGAAGTTCTCTGCAGCAAGTGATCATGCAGCTTTTGCTGGCTTCATCTTCCAGCTTGGATTCCATCCCATCCTTGCCACTGGAGAACACAGCAGGGTTCCCCAGACACTTCACTCACTTGTAAATAAAGCTGCTACTTTGGTCCTTGATATTCATCTTATTTAAAGCATCTTAGTGAGACTACAGAACACATACACAGAGATAATGTCTTCCATGGGAAGATATAGTTATCCACAGCAATCACAACACGCTTGACTCTGATTGGATACAAATGAACTCCATTACTCACTTTTTCAATGTCTCTCACCTACCATGAGCGACATTGTGAATCTAGGTGCCATTTTCTCACTCTTTTTTATGATGTTTCACTCCAAGTGTCCAGATAGAAAATTAAGAAAATGTGCTTAAAGTAGCTATAGTTGGAAACACCATTCTCAATCATTTGATTGCTTTATAAGTACTTAGTTTTACAGTTCTTTGGACAAAAGAACGCTAATCAGGATCAGAAACATGATTCGTCCTCTCAGGCTACATCCTTCCTCAAACATACTAAGTACATATGGGCCTATGCCTGAATCTCTTGTTGGCCGTGCCTCACTCCTGCTACATCTGGTAGAATTGCCATTTTCTAAGAATTTATCACTTCATACCACTATAGTAGGCTTCTATATTGTCCCATATTTGGCCTGAGTATCCTTGAAATTTTTCTTTTGATACCTGAAGAGTTCTGGTAACCATGCTTCTACCTCGGCATGGTGGTTGAAGGAGCAGATGCAGAAAACAAAAGGACTTTGTTTGGAATCTTAGCTCTGTCTCTTCCTAGCTTTGTGATGTGCATAGCTGTCTTCTCAAATTTTTAAATGAGCCCCAGTTTTCTCATGTGAGAAATAGAGGCAGTAATACCCACTTCAAATATCTTTTGTATATTAAATGATATAATGTATATAAAATAGTTAACAGGAATTTTAAAAATCAGTTATTGGTTTTTATTAAAAATTGAAAAATAACTATCATTCATAATGTTGTGACTGAGGCAAAGAAATATCCCACAGTGATTTCAAATTATTAAAAAATAATAAAATTACTTTTAAATTTTAAATGTACTTCAAATATTTTCTTACTCTTTTCCTTTAGAATTTAGCAATTCTGATAAATTATATCAAATAATTTTCAGTAAGCCAATATATTTGACAAATTAAAGTAAATAAATGTTCATTCACACAAATGGTTGATTAAATATTTTCCTCTACTTATTCATGAATAATTGTTGTTATTTTTTAAATGTAAAAGCTCAATTCTTCTAATCATATTTTCAAATGTAATATTTCTAACTTTACACTCCCAGATATTAACAATAAAAAAAAGTTTTATCAACTTATGGGAAGCAGGTGAAAATGAGAAAAATAATGCAATGAAATCATAGAATTTCAGAACTAAAAGGTAACATAAAGATCCTATTTTCCTGCATTAAATGTTGTATACTTTTATCTAAATGAAAGGAGATTTTATTAATGTTTTAATTTAAAAAATGACAAAATTGAGGTGATTTATTTTTAATCCCATGTAACTAATAATTTGCTAATAGATATTAGTAAAATTATTATGGGCTGAATTGTATCCCCCTCACAACCCATATGTTGGAGTCCTAAAACTCAGTCCCTTAGCATGTGGCTGTATTTGGAGACAAGGCCTTTAAAGAAGTAACTAGTAAGTTAAATAAGGTTATCCCTAATTTAGTATGACTAGTGTCCTTACAAGAGACAGTCAGGACACAGACATGCACAGAGAGAAGACTGTGTGAAGACAGAGAGATGGCAGCACCTACAAGCCACATAGAGAGGCCTCAGAAGAAATCAAGCCTGCGGGACCCTTGATCTCAGACTTCTAGCCTTCAGAATTGTGAGAAACTAATTTTCTGTTGTTTAAGTCGGTAGTATTTTGCTATGTCAGCCCTAAAAAATTAATACAAACATATAATACTCCAATGCTCTTAATTTAATTAATTGATTCAGTTAAAATTTTGGACTTGTATGGTATATTAACTCATATCAAATGCCAAGACACACATACACAGAAGTAAAACTCACAGTTTTCTGCAGTACAGCGAACCTCACGTGCATGTGAAATGAAAAGACTTATATAATTACTCCATCTGGTGAAGGTCAAGTAAAAACAAACTATTAAAGTTTAAAACTGGTGTGACAAAGATCTTGAAGGGGTACTATACTGTAAGAGAAAGGTTAAAAATATACATAATTCTAGAGAGCGGTAATTCATAGCTGCAAAATATCATGTAAATTGTAAGCAATGTTTTAGGTGTTAACAAATACTAACAAAATATAAAACAAAATTAACTGAGATTAAAAGGCTGCTTCTGGACAAAGAACAAAATTATGCACACCAATCGGTATGGAATTATATATATTCTAAATACTTAATACATTAACTTTAACATCAAGCATTAACCTGAACTCCAGTTTTGATCTATACTTAAATTTCACCCATTCTATTTTGATTAAATTTTACTAATTGATTTCCTTTATTCTTTCTGTTAGAGGTCACAGTTAGTGTTTCAAGGAGCATCTGTGATAATGTCCATGTGTGTTGTTGTTGGCATCTTACAAACTGGTCAGAATCAACAGCAATATGAATATCTACATACGCCTTACTAACTGTTCTGTATGTTTCAGATCTGCTCTTTTTACAGGCATGCAAAAGCTAAATGAGGAAATAAAGATAGGCTTTGAACGATCTTAATTTTATCCTTATATACAGTGTGTCTATAACACTATGTAATACAGTATAATATAATATACTATAATATTAAGAACATTTTTAGAATTGTCTATTTCATAAAGCCATTTTCATTGTTATACACACATACAAATACATACTCCAAAGTTCAGAATTGGCACACTTCTCCATCCTTGCATAAATAATTTGACCTCTATCAACGAGGGTACAAAAATTCATTCTTAGATTAAGGAAATGTATGGGAAACACCTTACGAAAGATCCAAGTCTCTGATGTTAGATTATACCTGCCATGCCTACTTCTGACACCAGTCTCTACTACAATAATGCTGGTCATTCCAGATTTTTTTAATTTATAATCTTATTCTTTGGACTTTCCACACTAATTACACTTAAGTTTCTAATCCCTATTCCTATAGATAGGTAATTACTACTGTAATAATAATAAAGCAGCATATTGTATAAACTTAGTGCATGCCATTCAGGCTACAAAAGATTTCAAGTCAAACCCAGCCCCACAATTTTGATGCAAAAAGACAGAAAGAGCACATCTCCCTTATGTACTTAAACCTGTCTCCCTTATATGCCTAGAACTAAAAAGAATTATATGCCTAGCAGGAATGATAGAGAAAAAAGGTGAATTGAGCATAGTGTTAAAAAACAAGCATCCAGAAGCATAACTTGGAAACACTCTAAGTTAGGAACAAGGTGGGAAGATTGCCAATTGTTGGAGAAGGGAGAACAGAGGAAGAGACGATACAGAACGTAAGAGGGAAGGAAGACGGCCTTCCCCCAAGGAACTCCACAGAACTCAAACACAGTTGAGGCGGAGTTCACCCCAGAAATCAATGAGTGGTTCACAATGAGGAAATCTAGCAACAGAATTCATTACCTTATAAATTAAAGAAGAAAGAATATTTTTCTTTGATAAAAATATTTTGTTACTGGATGCAAAAATGACATTTGAGAAAGTTAATCAAATAATCAAATGTAAACCAAATAATAATAGAGAGAAATTAGTTAGAAGGGGTTTACAAAAATACAAAAGCAAACTTAACTTTAAATAGTAAAAGAGTTTATTATAATCACAAACAGAAATGTCCTCTGTCATCATAATGATTTGGCATTGCTTTTAAGGTTTGAAAATGCAATAAAAAATTAAATAATCAGTATTAAATTTAAGAAAAATAGAATTATATTTGCTGATTATAGGAATGTGTATGTGTAAAAACTCAAAAATTATACAAGAAGAAAACTTATCAGAATAAAGGAATTTGGTTAGATGGCTGCCTCAATTTAAAGATATAAAAATACTTAACTCTCTGCCTTCCCTCTTTTGCTGTCTGGATGTGTAATTAGAAAGAAAAAATTTTATTCTTCACATCATCATACAATACCTAGGAATATACTCAATAATTAAGGGACAGGATTTATGTAAAGAACACTAAAGATTTAATTGAAACATGTAAAGCAAAATCTCAACAAATGAAAAAAATACAGTTTTTAACAGTAAGATCAGATGTAAAAATATTAATTCTCCTGCATTATAAGTAAATACAATAGAACTTCAAATACAATCCTGTGGGTTATGATGGAACTAGAGTCAATGATATCAACATATGCGGAAGAACCAAATGTCAGAAATAGACAAGGAAGCTAGGAAAAAAGGCTAGTCAGGGCAGGATAAATGTAACTTACCATGTATTAAAATATATTTTAACACCATTCTAGCAAAGCAATATAATATTAACATAGTAATAACCAAATAATTCAGGAAAATCAAAGAGAGAGACAAGGAATAAATGCCAAATACCAGTATGTGAATGTATGTGTGCGTGCTTGTACATATATACAGCTGACACTGAAACAATGTAAGGGTTAGGGGTACCAACCCCCCTACACAGTTGAAAACTTGTGTATAACTTTTGATCCTGTAAAACTTAACTACTAATAGCCTACCATTGATCATAAGCCTTACTAATAACAAAAACAGTTGATCAACACATATTTTGCAGGTTGCATTACATACTGTAATCTTACAATAAAGTAAAATAAAGAAAATGTCATTAAGAAAATCATAACAAAGAATACATTTACAGTACTGTACATTCATTGAAAAATATCCCTATATAAGTAGACCTAAGCACTCCACACCCGTGTTTTTCAAGGATAGATACATATGTATTTAATATATCACAATATTAGCATTTTAATTCAGTGAGAAATAGTTTTCAAAAAATCATCATCATGTATAATAGAGCTAAAGGAGTAATAACCTTTTTATATGAAGAAGTATTATCAATGGCTATAAAAGGCAAAGAAATCAATAGAACTATGGGCAATAGACCTGAATATAAAAATCGCAGAAGAAAAACCTCAAAATGCAATGTAAAAATTTCTCATTCTCTGTATTAATCTAGAAGTACATTAGATTACCAATAATATATTACCTTATGATCATATTGTCAAACTTTAAAACTGTAAGAAAGGAATTACCATTAATTGAAATGAAAAAGCTATATAATGAAGAGATTTGGCAAGAGGAGAATATCCTGAGCTGTGCCAGGAGCTCAGAGTAGACATGTGACATTTGAGACACATATTGGACACCAAAGCTGGTGGTGTCATTAAGTTGGCAGCTGCACATACTGGTCTGGAGTTCTACACATGAGTTTGGATGCAAACACTTATAGAATAAGTAAGAAGAGATATAAGGATTGACCTTTCTGGAAAACGTGGTTTACAGAATCATAGATCAAAATACCAGAAGGTAAGCTTAGAGATGAAGATCTAGAGATAAATTAGCAACACAGAGTGGAATAATACAGTTATTAAAAAGAATGGGTTGACACTATGTAATTTACTTGAGAGGAATTTCCAGGAAGTATAGTTAAGTACAAAATCAACATGCAGAATAGTTTAATATTATGCCATTTATATGCAATGAATTATGACTCCCCCCCAAAAAAAGCTGTGTGCCTTCACATATACATATGTGAGCAAGCAGCAGAAAGAAGAGAAATAAGTACTAGATAGTTAACTTTGGTCACCAGGAGAATATAAGAGAAAATGGAGGGGGGAAGAAGCCAGAAATTAATTTAATTTTGATATAATAATTTAATATAATTCTTAAAGTTGCCTGTGATTTTTTAAATGACTTGTATGACGTTGTGGTAGAGGCTGTGCTCATGCATTCCTCCATTTGCCAGGAGTGATGCCTTCTGACACCTCATGGCTGATTCTTCTCCCTGGAATGTCCCTTAACAGAATAAAACTGCCTCACTCCAAGTATGATATTGTGATATCATAGGAACTGTATATTTTAGTCTTTGTCTTTGATTCCTGGCACACAGCTCCTAAAACTCTTGTAATTCCCTGAGCAATAGGAGTGCTAGAAACATCTCTTGTTCTAATATTTGGTCTTTGACCCACTTCTGACACAGAGCCCCTAAATCCCTAAAAAATTCCTGGGTGTTTTTTTTTGTGTTAATGAGGTAACTTTTGATGGGCTCCTGGATAGCTTTGGATGGAACTTGGCCACCAGAAATACCAAGCCATGATTAAAAGGGGAGAGGTGATGAAGATTGAGTTTACTAACAAATGGTCAATGATTTAGTCAATCCCGCCTACATAATGAAACCTCCATAGAAAACCCTAACCAAAGGGATTCGAAGAGCTTCCAGGTCAGCGAATGCATGCAGACACTGATAAAGTCATGTACCCTGAGAAGACTCTGTTACCCTTCTCCATCTCTTGTCCTTCACATCTCTTCCATTTGGCCCTTCCGGAATCGTATATTTTAAAATAAATGGATAATAGTAATCAAAGTGTTTCCTAAGTTCTGTGAGCAATTCTGAAAAGTTATCCAACAAAAGATCATTGTGGGAACCCCCAATTTATGAATGGTCTGTCGAAAACATGAAGGACCCAGATGCACAATTGGCATCTGAAGTGTGGGGGCTGGGGGCAGCCTTGTGGGACTGAGCCCTTAACCTGTGGGGTAGGTGCTACCTCCAGACTATTAGTGTCAGAAAGAGTGGAATTACAGGACACCCAGTCAAGTGTTCACCAAGAATTGAAAAATAGCTTAGGGTGGGAAAAAAACATACTTCTGGTGTCAGAAGTAGTGAAAGTAGAAAAAGAAAAAAAAGTGTTTTCTTTTACAGGATTATATTCCTTCCCTGAGGGAGGTCAGTTGGGGACCCAGTGAGCAGCTGATAAAGGGGCAAACAGTCCCAGCACTCCTATTTTAATATGTCACAACAGGGGCCTCCACAGCTCCCTCCTGACTGGTTGAGTTCTTTGTGGGGACCGTGTGACAGTTAAATTTCCCCCACTGCCCCATCCCACTTTCCTTGCTCCTTCACACTGTGTCCAATTAATTTCCTGCACACAAACCATTTCTCAGAATCAGTTTCCCAGGAAACCCAGCCCAGGGTACATGTGATGCTAATTATATGAAAATAAGCATATAGTTGTTTTTGAATATATGTGTATGTTAATGTAATGACAAAGAATGACATGAAATATAGCCCCTCAAATATTGATGTATGATGTAATAGAGACATAAGATTTCCAGTGATCTTCTTTTTCCCTATAGTTTTACCTGTTTTTTTTCAATTTTGCAATGATCATGTATCATTTTTACAATCAGAAAGTTTATATTTCCTATAAAAAGTTATATAAGTAATCAATATAATTAAAATCATATAGTTGCAAATTGAGAGAAGAATGAAAAAATAAGAAACTAATAACAGTCATAACATACTATGTAAGGATGATTAATCACAAACTGGGAATGATATTTTTTTAAAGTTACTAGGGTAACTTCTAGATATTAAAATTATTACTTCTGGATATAAAGTTTGGGGTATGAAATACGAGTAGTTATAGAGCCTTTGTTTTTCATTTATGTTTTTCTGTACAGTTTAAATTTTTTTAATCATGTATGTTATTACTCTGGTATTGATTCCTTTTTTTTCTTTAAGATTTTATTTTTATTTATTTTTAGAGAGGGAAGGGAGGGAGAAAGAGAGAGAGAGAGAGAGAGAAACATCAATGTGCGGTTGCTGGGGGCCATGGCCTGCAACCCAGGCATGTGCCCTGACTGGGAATTGAACCGGCGATGCTTTGGTTCGCAGCCCACACTCAATCCACTGAGCTACGCCAGCCAGGGCATGATATTGATCTCTTAATTCTGAAAAATAGCACACATTTAAAAAGACAAGAAATAATTTTTTAATTATAATAGTGATTTTAGGGATATAATAGAACTGTGGGTTACTTATGTATTTTATGTCAAATTGCCTATAGTGTTATTTCCCATAATTCATATAAATGCATAAAATTTAAAATCACTCTTTGGCACCTACTAACATGGAATCTGGGAGAAATTATTTAACATCTGTAAGCCATATTTTCTTCATTGAAATATGGCTACAATAATAACCACATTATGTGAGACTGTGAACTAAATGGGATAATGCATGTTAGTAGAGTCCCTGCCATATAGAAATGTTTAGTAAATGATAAATTAAAATTAGGCCTGATTTTTTTACTTTTCTTACCAACTGTAGTTATCCATGTAAATTTATCAATAGGTACCTACTTCAAATCTATATCATTCCAAAATAATTATTAATAATACCATTTTCATTTGTAAAAGTGTCCCAATCTGGTTCATAAAGTATATGGTTCTTTACTTATCAATAGTAACACTAACGTGCCCTGACTGGTGTAGCTCAGTGGACTGAGCAAAGGCCTTCAAACCAAAAGGTCACTGGTTTGATTCCCAGTCAGAGCACACTCATGGGTTGCAGGCCAGGTCCCCAGTGGGGGGTGCACAAGAGGCAACCACACATTGATGTTTCTCTCCCTCTATTTCTCCCTCCCTTTCCCTCTCTCTAAAAATAAATAAATAAAATCTTAAAAAATAATGATAACACTAATGTAAGAAAGAAAAAGAACTCAAATAATCTTTTCAATTTCATAAGGTATTTCTCTCAGCATACTACTTAGCTAATATATAGTGAATGGTGAGTGGAGATTGCCCATTATATATAATATATATTTTACATATAAGTCATATAATCATTGCAAGTTTCAACTCAACAGCATCTTTGAACAATCAAAGATGACAACACCACTATTAAAGTTACATAACAATATCAATAGTTTTGGATTTGAGTTTACTGTCAACAACTCTAGAAAAGGTTAAATTGAACAGTCATGATTGTTTTTCCCATCAAAGAACATCCTAAATCACCCTTAGTGAAAAGTAATCACTCACAGGAATGTAGGATCGAATCCCATTATTTCTGTCCTCCTCACCATCACTAAATGGCTTACGATGTTGCTTTGCAGCACATTTCAGCTTACTGTGATACAAAATTATAAAATGAACTTTTTTTACTACGATGAAGCCCTACATGAGCACTAGGATGTTATGAATTAACTGTTTTCTCAATTTAAATAGACTGCATCTTTTGAAAGATTTTATTACCGATTTCTTATTTTAAAAGATAAACTACATTATCTAAATACTAGGATTATACTGACTGAAGAAAGAAAATCAGAGTTTTATCTGCACATTTTTAAGTGACCTACCTGTAATGTCTAATTACCTCAGACAAAGATATTATGTTCCAACAAAGTTGTACCTGGCAGTGGCTCTGCAATGCTGGTCTTAGTAATTAGGACTCAATCTTCCAGCCATTATGCGCACAACTACCAACGACCCAGAAAACTCCTGCTGACATTGGAGGAGCACAATGAATGCATAATAGGCCATTTCCAATTAATCCCCTTTTCAGAGTCTGTATACTTCTTCTTCAGATGCTAGAATATATGCCGCATAAAGAGAATAAAATTATAAGGAGACAGTGACAGTAAACGATCAATGCAATTTAAGTGGGCCTCAAATAAGATTTACTCTGAACAGCATTAAAGGTCCTCTGTTCCATTCCAACATCCCTACTCGTCTTTAATTTTTTTAACCTCTAAAACAACTCTGCCATAACCAAGCAAATGCTCTCACTGCCCCTCAAACAAGTCAGAGTCATTTCCAAATGTTTGCAGCCAGTGTTTCCTCCAACAGGAATATTTTTATTCACAATTTCTATGCATTAACTCTGTGCATTCTACTCATGCTAATCTTTCCTAACACACAGAGTCCAGCAGAAGTAAGGCCCACTTGCATGTGGTTGGTAGGGTAATAATATGGGTGTAATAATTTATAGTTTTAATTTGAACATTTCACCTAAAATGTCATATGGTATGGCTTGAGTGTGATATTGGTACAAAATTAAAGGCTTATGAATTTGTAATAAAACAGGAGCGTTATTTGTGTTGGACCCTGTATATCATAACTGATGTCTCTCGCCAATCTTTTCTCCAGTCACTCACAGGCTGAGCTCATCCATCCCTGTCTCTGGCACTGTCACCTACTGCCTGATACTGTCTATGGCAGGGGTGTCAGACTCATTTTCATTGGGGGCCACATGTGCCTCTCAGTTGCCTTCAAAGGGCCGAATGTAATGTTAGGACTGTATAAATATAACTACTCCTTAACAATTAAGTGAGAGCTCTGCGCTGCCTCGGGGTTGAAACAAAGTGCTGGGCTGGGTAAAACAAGGTGGAGGGCCGGATTCGGCCCTCAGGGCCTTGTGTTTGCCACCTGTGGTCTATGGGGTTCTGCTCACCTATGTGTCAACCTCTGTGCTTGAAAAAACACAACTGTGGCAGAGACTGGCTAGCTTTTCATCAAATTCATTTCCTTTTATTCCTTGGCTAATAGCTGTACCACATCTTCCAGGCTTCCTTGCAATCAGATGTACTCATATGACTGAGTTACAGCCAATTAAATGCAAATGGAAGTGATGTCTGCCATTTTAGTTAAATAAATAAATCAATAAATACCTCATGCAATTCTCTAAGCTCTCTATCCACAACCCCCAACTTGAGTCAGATGGTCATATCAACCTTGAAAGGCAGGCATTAAAAATAGTGGAGCCACAATATGGATCCACCTTGTGGAAAGAAGGTGGTCACTAACCACGAATGCCTGTTTGGACCGTTACACGAGTGTAATATAAACTTGCGTTATATTAATCCAGCAGTATCTTGTAATCCTTGTTCCAGCAACTGGCATTACTCGAATTAATACAGCAACTGGAATCAAAAGTGGGGTTACCTAGTGGCCAGGCAGTAAACAGCAAAGGAATTGATACTGGAGGCTGAAAATATAGAGACCTATGTTATACAATGACAAAATAGCAGAATCACCACCTAGATAATCTGGAGTGAGTAAAAATAACATGCCTATTGAGTCTACATCTCAGGAAAAATGGTTGCAAAAAAGAATGTTTACTTTTTCTTTCTGCTTTTTGAAATGTGTTATTGCTTATATATGTTTCATACCAAAATTCATATGTTGAAGCCCTATTCCCCAATGTGGTGGCACTAGAAGATAGGATCCTAGGGACATGGTTGAGCTTAAAGGAGGTTATGAGGGTAGAGCACTGATGAGGGATTAGTACCCTCTTACAAAGAGTAAAAGACCAGAACGCTCTCAACCATGTGAGGACATAGAAAGAAGGCAGCCATCTGCAGGATAGAAAGAGAACTAGCGCCCTGATCTTGGACTTTCTAGCCTCTAGAACTATAAGCAATAAGTGTTTGTTTTTTAAGCTAACCAGTCTATGACATTTGTTATAGCAGCCTAAACAGACTAAGATACAAGAGAAAGAAAAAACTAAATGGTTTCAAGAAAAAAAACTAAAGACAACTAGATAATCCAGAAATGTATGGCCTTGAAGGATTGAAGCAGCTTTTATACCTCAACTATAAGAATAAAAGATTGAAGATGATTTTGAAAAATAAAAGATTAAAAATTATTTTTTGGACAAAATAACTCAGTATGATTGCTCAGTGAAGCAAAGTGTTTCAGCCTTGATTTAGCAAGTCTGATTGAGAATATTTCCTTCTTATGCAAGCCTATTGGGTTTCAGATGCCCTAAAGATCGTCCTATTAAATACAGAACTAGAGGCAAGAGGAGCTGAAGCCCTCTCTCAAACGCTACCAGGAAGACGTAGTGATCACGTTATGAGTTTATTAAACTTATTGTAATGTTACAATGCCATGTTGACTAAGTCTTAGTAGGATCTCAAAAGAAGGAAATTAGGAAATGTTAGGAAAGTTTTAGGGCCTAGGCTGAGTGAGTTTAAGGCAGATTTTGTAGTGCAGAGACCTGATTCAGAAGGGATAGATTATGACATACTAGCTTTGAATTTATGGGCACAGTGGGGCAATGACCTTGAAGCAGCTTTGATAAGCAAGTTGTGGATCTTAATGAGCATGTTAGTTGGTTTTAGTCTTATATTCCAGAAGAAAGTATTTTCTGGAGAAATAACTAACTTGTGCTTGGTCTCAGTACTATGTAAATAAGGAGAAGGATATATGCTTAGTTTCATCATTGTTAACTCAGAGTAAAAGAATTATGTTTATAGACAGAGGAAAGTCTGGTTTAAGTATTTTTTTTTTTTTAAGATTGATACAAGAAATTATGTTGGTTTTAGTTATCAATTCCCATTTTTGGTCATTCTCCAGCCTATTCTAGATATTTTTCATCTCAGGTCAAAATCAATTCAAATGCATATTGTTATTTGATGAGTCATGATTATTTGTTCTTTCCTTGTTGAATGATAATTTATTGGATTATTTGACAGAAAAGTGGCTATAAAGGATTATTTCAGATCCTGAAGATAATACATTTGAGCACTAAACAAGCAAATACTAACAAAAGAATGATGATCAAAGTGTATGATTCACTTGTAATCCAAGAGCAAAGAATGCTCAAAATAAAACAAGAAAATAGATCAAATTCCCAATGTGAAGAGCCTATATTAAATAATTTAGTTACTTGTTTGCTAGATGTTTCAGAAATAATAAAAATTCTAGAAAAATCTGTAGGACTAAAGAGACTAATATAATACCTACACCATTCTCATCTTAAGAACTTTTTAGGCAAAGAAATCCATGGCCTCGGTGGCGCTGTCCTGCTCTTCTCTCAATGTGTGAACTACCCTGTGTAGCACATGCCCTCACTTTGTAGACACACCATTCATAAAGCAGGAAATGAGGACACTTTAGGACAGAAGAAATAAGCCAGCAATTCCCTCTAAGTAGTTAAGTTTTGGGGTCTCAAATTGATACCCAGCTTTTCTTCTTTTTACTAACCTAAAAATTTACTTTAGTTTATTCTTTGGTTTATTTTTTGAGAAAGGAAAAATGGCACATCAAAATGGACCCCAGGTGATTTTAGGTAATATACTTAACATAGGCATCAGGTACTGAGATAAGACACTTGTCCAGTTTTGCAGGTAGTAGCCAATAAACTTTCCATGCACAAATCCAATACCATTCATTGGGAGTCACTCAGTGTTTCTCTTTGCTGAGCCCAAACACCCATGGGGGTTCTGTAATTATTTTGCAAACTTTTAGGACCATTCAGTAAAAGTGAACTGGAGTCAGTTGGTGAGATTTAAATTAGGTAGGCCATGAGTTAGATAAATTTGAAAAGTAAAGCTTCTTGCAGGTTTGTGAAAATGAATTTGTGTCTTCGTGGGCTTGGGCTGTCACATTCCAAGCTCTATTTCTATGTAAGTTTGTCACAAAGACCAACTACTATGAGAAGTTCCACGATATTTTAACAAACAGAATTTTTCTATCCTAGATGTGTTCTGCAAGAGGTTTAGACTTTTAGCAAACTGGTCTGTTAGAATTATTTGTAAACTAAGAAGTTGCATAGTAGTTGATCAGTCAATCAAGGCACTGGCTAATTCATTACAGAGAACTGGCACTAATAGCAAGGACTGGTTTGCTTTATCTTTTAGCCAAATCACAAGAAGATTACATCCAGGCACTAGACACATGGCAAGGAGTTGCTGGTGATACAAAAAGCAGCATTAATGACAGGGGCTTTATGGATATTATAGTTAAAGGACAACAAGTAAATATTAGCAAATCCAGAAATTTAAACAGGCATAGATTATATAAAACAGCTGGAGAAAATAAAGAACAAGAGCATGCAGATTAATCATGATAATCTGTGGTTCTGGTCAGCTGGATCTTGTTCTGTGGTTCTCAAACAGAAACTGTCTACTTCATGCTGTTGTCAACTTGATCCAAATACCTAGAAACTGTCTCTTCTCAAACATCATCTGCTGCTGGAGGCTACCTAAGGATCATCAGCTTGAGGTCTTTGGCCACAAGCCTTCCAATGAGCTATAGATGGTTTATATCACTGACTTTGGAAGATATAAGTCAAGGATCAACCTCCCAAAGTTTTTCTATCGCAAAAATGGCAAACAGTGGCTGATAATGTCTATTCCACAGGAATTCAAGGACTGCCAATCTTTGACACCTCTCCCAGAAAACCAAAGCTCCACATTTTAAGTTAAGCTGCATGTTGAGAAAAGGCTGCCTATACCTGGTGACGGTAAGACTGAATGTACTGCACAAATCCCATGAGGTATTTGGCCATGTATGCTTATAACAGGACAGAGTGTAAGATTAAAGGTAATACTACCAAATTCATGCATCAACCTGTTTCTAATCCACAACAAAAAAGTCAATTATTATGAAACCTCTATTCCATTATCATTAAAATCATTGGAAATATATTAGACAACCTTTTTATCACCAGAGACCAGTTTCATGGAGGGGTGTGGAGAGAGTGGAGGCTGAGCTCATGTGAGCTTCACCTGCCCACTGTGGATGCAATGCAGGAGGCAGGAGGCAAAGCTCAGGTGAGCTTCACTCACAGCCAGTTCCTGAAAGGCCAACGATGGGTACCAGTCCATGGCCAAGGGTTGGGGACCGCTGCACTAGACCATGTCCTGTTACAGTCTAATGCTCAAAGGACTCTGAGAACTTTGACAATTTTCATTTTAGAATTCCATTTGCACTTTCCTCCTTTCTCAAAGATTGAGGGTTTCAGAGACCATGAAGCTTCTCAATAAATAAGAAAGCCTTGAAAATCTCTTAAATGAGATCTACAACAAAATGGATGCTTCATCACAAGAGATCACAGGTGAAAATCAAGCTGTCTCTATCATCGCAGCTTAGCCCTCTGAATACAAAACTTCCTGAAAATAAACAAATGATCACCAAGATACGTTTAAAATTATATGAGGTGTTAGCTAAATAAAATGTGTTTTGGAATTTCCAAAGCTTCATGTTGCTGGGCACGGTGAGGTAAGTAAGGGCCTTGATGAGCAAGCTGTGAAATGTGAGTTCTTGAGCTGATATATAGTATTGTCTGTCAGGAGCAAGAATGTCCTGGAGCAAGCAACTAAGTCATTTCTGCTTGATCTCAATATTACTTACCATAGGAATAAGAAAGTAGGCTTGATCTCAATACTCTAAGGACAAGAAATTATGTGGTTTCCATTTTCAGGAGCAAAGAAATAAAGGAAATGAATCAAATCAGAGAACTATGTCTAGGAAAAACTTTGGGAATGATCCCTGGCATTGGAACCTACTAGCAACACAAAGATCAGAAGCCTTCTATGTTTCTAAGATAAATACATTGCCAAAAAACTTTGAGCTAGGTTTTTTAAATACTTTAATTTCTTTAAAACTTAATGTATACCTTTGGCATAGTAAAATTGCACTAGCCCATACTGATTGGAAAAGTTCTATAGCTTCCAAAGAATATATACTCCCCAATTCCCTCTTCTGTTACAATGATGAAAGATAATGAACAAGGAAGAATTCTTTATCAAAATCTAATAAATAAACTTCCTCCATGGGCCAGATTGAGGTAATTCACTATGCCTGGCACTAGAAATCATTATGTGTCTTTCCAATATTCTATTTTGGTAACGGGTGTTTTCAGCATGCTATTGTATCTCTGATTTACCATTGTCTATGAGACATGTATAGCACCATGGATGTGAAGTAGGGGGTGTCTTAGTTTTTCTTTTTCGTTCACAGACCACCAGACAACTTGGAAGCACGTCTAGATCTGAATAAAGAGATGCTGCCTAAGGAAATCCTGAGGTTGAAGCTGGACGACTCCTTCGGTGGTCTCCTTAGGTAGTCTCCTTGGGGAGCTGTAAAGGCAAAATTTCTTGTCCATGTATTATGCAATGTTGAGACAGTTTTATTTTTCTGTCCCTATGTTAAATAATATTGAGGCCAAAGCAAAATTAATTGAAACACATTCTCTGGTACATAGTTGTAGCATAAAGTTAAGATTGTGAGGTAGCTACCAACTGGTATGGAGATATAGATAAATATACAGGGAGGGGGGAAAAGTAGGTTTAAGTTGGGAGTACAAGTACATGGAACGTGGGGTTTATTCTTGTGTTATTATTTCTTAGTTATTGTATTATTTCCCATATGAACAACTGTAAACCTATGTTTGTCCAACCCTCCATGTGTAGACATAAATATTGACATAAACACAGACATGGATGCAGATGAGATATAACCAGAAGAGCAGAGTGTGGCAGAGACTAGCCAGCTGCTCACCAGACCCGTCTCCTCTTCTTCCCAACCTCACAGGCAGACTACATTTCCCATCCTCGCTGGACGGTGGGAGCAGCATTTTACTTAGTATTAGCCAATGGAACATAAGCAGAACTGATGTGTGCTTGGGCCACTGTACACTTCCTACATGATCCTCCATGCTCTCTTGGCCTGTGTAGCTTGAGGTGAACAACCACAGTCATCTTGGAAATCATTTGGCGAAAATGGTAAAATTACAAGATGTAAGAAGCGTCAGTACCGAAATCATTACCTGAAAGAAAGCCACCTGCTGACCAGAAATAAGGATTGGATGGCCTTGTAAACTGGAAATTAACATTTACTCTGTTAAGTCACTGAAATTCAGGAAAAATGTTTGTTACAACAGCTGGCACTATCCTAATTAACAGATTAGTAAAGTACCCTTTGGGGCAGATTTAGACTCAGTGGCACCTGGCTTGATAAGCAGAACAAAAGCAGAGTTTCCTCCCTGTACCTCTCTCAGACATGCACGTTGTGCTGGGTACTCTGAACAACTATACAGAGTAACCCTAGTGGGGGATACAAAAAATTAATACTTTTCCTTCAGTCTTCTCAGTTCTTCAGGCTGGGCCAATAACCAATAAATCCGAGACAGATTAACAAAAGAAAATAAAAGCTTAATACATGTGCATGGGGAGTTCACACAGATATGGTAATTCCATGAAAATTCCAAAGACAGCAAGGCAATACTGAGTATATAAAACATTTTGGAAAAAGGAGAAAAGAGGGGGAACAGGGCCTTAGATTTCAGATGTGAGAGCTGGATTAGTTGAGGAAGAGCAGTAGGCACCAGGCAGGAAAATCCTTCAGAAACAATGGGACGAAGGGGGTATCCATCTAACAGACCCACGACTAAAGCCCTCTAGTTTACCATATTTAATTCAAATTAGGCTAAGGTAGCATCCTAAGATCTTCTTCCTGAAACAGCTTTCTCTGTCTGATTTTCACAGGCAGTAGAATGGGCAGGGTCAAAGGTTCTGAGTTCTTTGTTTCTTAACAAACAGTTGAAAATCAGCATTCCCAAAAGCGGCTTTAGGGTGGCAGAATTTCAGTCCCCTCACCCTCTAGTCTTCTTCATTCACCATCTGTGGTGCAGGAGCCCCAAACTGGGGAGTTGCTTGTGTTTGTGATATTCCGAAAAAAGCACCCAGAGGACCAGCAGATGTGGACGTGCCGTTTAGTGCTCACGGAGAGGGGAGTGAGATCGTGGCAGGTTAGTGCAAGAAAGACTGCACCCCCTGTGTCCTCTGTGTTTGAGGCTTGTTTAAAGGGGTCCCAGATAAAGGAGGCACTTTTCCTTTGTGTGACTCTAAACTACATTACTTCAGTGTAAAGAAAAGGTCAAGAAGCAGTCGCAGGACAGGAAACCACTCCCAAAAGGAGATAAGGAGGAAGTTACAGTCCATTTCCAAAACAAGACACATTCTCTCTGGCCAGGGACCTTCTGACTAGCGCTCAGTCACGGAAGGGAGAAGGGCCATGTATTGACCCCACACCATCCCTCTTCAAATAGGCTGTTGGAGCCTACAGGACTCGGCCGTCAGCATGGAGCACGGGCCAAGGTGTGCCGAGAGTGCCCATCTCTCTTGGTAGGTCTGAGTAGCAAAGCCAAGTTCCCACGGACTTCACTGTTTTACATTTCTATTTGTATTCTGCGCAGGAAAGTACGTGGTAAGAGCCCAATAATACCACTGACTTCCATTTAATTTCTCAGTGCTTACATTATGTCAACATAAGAAATGTTAAACCTGTAAGAATTTTTATGAGTTTATTTAAGCCAAACTGACGACAGCTGCTGGGAAGCAAAATCTCAAAGGATTGAGAAAATGCTCCAGAGAATGGCAGTCTTGCTCCTTATTTTCTACATTACAGTCAAAGGAGGAGGCCCGAGGGGATTACATAAAATTCATTGGTGGTAGAGTAGAGGGGTGGTAGAGTAGAGGGATGGGAGAAAGCAAAGTGAGGAAATTTCTGGGATTGGGCTCAGAGGTAAAATAAATACTTCTTTTACATAGATGGGTATAGGATAGTTAACAATTAACACGATAACAATAGCAATGAGGGGTTTGGTGGTCTCCTACTCTGGTGGGAGACTGTGCCCTGAGGGGTGTGGAGAAAGGAAATTACTATCACATCCCAAAAAGACAATAAAACTGGTTCAGTTAAGGTAAAGATTGACCTTTGTCAAGAAAGATATATGCCCAGGACATGACTACCTACCATGACCTAATTTAGTCACAAAGTTTTCATCTCAGACCATCCTATGTGGTTATTTTAGGTCTCTGAGTTTGTAAAGCCCACCTGGCAGGCCTCTCCTGAGCCTGCCAGGTTTAGTACGTGGCCCCTCTTTCATCCACATATTCAAACACAAACTGCCTCTCCTTATCAGCTTAAGGCCTCTCAAACCATCTGTCGAGCAAAGACTATGCCTCACTCAAGTTCTTCTACTTTAGGGAAAAACATGAAGTCAAATAATTCTAGTAGAGAAAAAAAAGAAAACCTTATCAGGAAAACAAGGTTTTCAAATTGTTGCTGGTGGAAATGGGGTTCTTTCAGTGACACAAAAAAAAAACATTTCAGGGACCACACATGGGAGGATGAAGCGTACTCGCGGTGGTAAGCTTTATTGAGGCTGGTTCAAACACAAAGCACTGCCCAGAGTGTGTGTCTCATCCACGGCCAGGGAGTTCAGCTTTGCCTGCTATAGGAGAAGGCCAGCCTTGTCTTCAAGTCTAGAAGAAAGGTCAGAGTTCAAAAATTCTCTGTCATTGTTTAAATCCATGCCAGTCTCTGTCCCCAGCCAGCTAGCTTAGTCTCTGCTCTCAACATTACTCTGTCCTGTGCTGCATTGCTGTGCCCAGGTTCGCACTTGGGGCTGGTGCTTGGGCCCAGCAGCTGCAGACCACATTGCTGCTGTGGAGAGCATGAGTGAACAAACTAAATGTGTGTTACCAAGAGACAGGCCTTTGATAAGCTTTGGTTATATTACCTTGGGCTTTCAAATTGAGCAATCTCTTTCCCAATCCTTTGCTTGCTTGTGCTAGGCCCTCCCCCTAATCGATCTGATCTTATTCCCAGATTAGACTCCTCTCCATTATGGTCACCATCTTGGCTCTTACTGCGCATGTGCCCATGAGAGTAATTTTTCCCCGCTGCTTTATTCCTCCCCCTTGTTAATCCTGGCTAATGACCAGTAAGTGGTTCTTCCTGCGCACTTCAAGCATTAGGTCCTGAGGGCAGGGGATGTGGTCCTCCCTGAGGGATCCTATGAATGCTGTGGCTTCTCAGTGAATGAAGCTTAATGTCTGACTCCCTAGTTTATCAGGCTAGTCTAATTTCCTTTGCTGCCTTTCTCTCTTTCTTTCTTTCTTTCTTTCTCTTTTTCTGATTTTATTTTTTATTTTTAAGGAGAGGAGAAGGGAGGGAGGAAGAAAGGTAGAGGGACATCAATGTGAGAGAGAAATATTGATTGGTTGCCTCTCATATACACCTCAACAGAGGACCAAACTGGTAACCCAGTCATGTGGCCTGCAAGGAATCAAACCCACAATCCTTTGCTTTTCGGGATGATGCCCATCCAGCCAAGCCACACAAGTCAAGGCTCTCTTCCTTTATTTATAACTAGCTATCTATGCTAACAAAATACCTGATTGAGTACTAAGTTGTCAAAATCCACCAAGCAGTTCAGAAAAATTCTTAATTCTTATGTTTTGTAATAGGTGTCATCTCAGGCCAGGATACTTGGGTCATCATTCCTGGAAAGTGAATGTGCATCAGGAATTTCTACTTGTAACCACAGAAATTCTCTATTTAAAAGATGAGTCAAAAATCCATAGATATAGTTATTTAAATAAAGGTTTAAAAACCTGGATCCTCCATTTTTAATATATTTCCCATTACCTCATAGGTCGATAGTTTGTGAAGAACTGGTACTTTAAAAGGTACCAAGCAGAGCTAAAAATTTATACCATGTAACTGGCTCTGAACTAGTTCCAATAATAAGAAAATACAGCAAAACCATAGTTATAATTAGTAGGCCATTTCTGTAAAAACATATGCCTCTAGAATCAGCCAGAATGCTTTTCCATTTTTTTTGTAGTCTTCTAGCAACCAAATATCAAAAAAGAACTATTTTAGTCACAATATTTCATCTTATTTCTAGCTTTGTGTATCAACCAGATAATGTAAGTAAGCCACAACTTGTATAAGCATTCTGGGGAAGGCAACCATGGAATATTGGGCTATCCATGCCTTTAAATTTTACCACATTAGCCAAGAATATTTATAAAGGTCTGAAAGGAATTGGTTGTGTTTTTTTTTAATGCAACAATTCACACTTCAGCATTTATGCAAATTTGGGTAATTTAAATGTATGAGATGATTAAGAAAGAATCTTTCCTTTAATTCCCCAAAAGTATGCATGTTATTTTCTCCTTATGCAAATTTCTAGGATAGTCTGTTCTTTGATTCTTTTCTTAGATCACCCCACTGCTTAAAATAAAACATTGTAAATATACACAGTAGAATCAGAATCTTGCCTATGGTTTCATATGAGACTATGTAAACTCTTGGCAAGAATGGTATTTTAACTCTTTTTGAATTGTAATATGCTTATTTGGAAAAATGGTGATGAAGAGAATATAATGGTAAATATCTATGGAAATGCTTCAAGATAATTTGTCAAATCTGATAAATGTGGTGGCCTCATCTAAACTCTTAAGTGTCTTACTGCTTTGTGCCCTTGCATCAATTAACATTTAATTTGACTTAACAACCTCACTTATCACTAGTTTTTTCATACCTGTGAAGCTTACAAATGTTAGCTTTTCAAAGCTGACAGTTTATGATTGCTTATAACCTACACAATTTCAGGCTAATGCAATAGGAGATTAATGGACCACGAAGATGAGGCAGCCACACGGCTTGTTACAAAAAGAAAGATGAACTACAGTCCTGGTGAATGTGCCTTTTGAATAAATATATTTGAAAACCATCTAACCCAATGTCAAGAGGGAAAACTTCAAGCTAATTGTATTAACAGTGTTTCTAATGATATACTTTGGAAGTGATTTCAGGCCTTTGTTTATAAAAATTCTTTCACTAAATAACATAGCTGGCATTGGAAGTGAAATAGAAATGGTGTCAAGGAAAAGACTGCTTAAATTAACATAAATAAAAATAATTTTAGATTCAAATTAATAAAACAGGGTCACTTTTGCTACAGGAGAAAGCAATAGATTTGAAATTGTTGTCTTGGTTTTAGGAAACATATTGAGGTATTAACATAAAACAATTGCAGTCCTAAATTAGTTCATGCCTAAGAGGAATCACTTAGCTGTCTTTTCAAGGATGCTCAGAGCATTTTCCATTTCTAAAGGAAATTCCTTAAATAAAGGACCAAAGTTACAAAGAAAAAACATTCATGTATGTATTTGGATATCACCTACAATTAACTGGTATAGCCACATGTTCAGGTTTTTCTTATCCTTCACAATCTATCCAAAAAATATTAGCTTTTCAGTGCCTTTTCACTGCCTCTCTCTCCAAAATACTTAGAGCTTTTTACCTATTCTTTCTTTGTACATTTTAACATCTATCATAATTATTTATGTACAGGTTTTCTCTCCATTATTAGACTGTAAACTACTTTTTGCCAGGGCCAACAATATTAATTGTTTTATGAGTAACAATTGATAATATATTTTTGTTAAATGAAAGAAGAAATATATATGATATATTTGAAATATATATGAAATATATACAATTGGATATTCAAATGGATGTATAACTGAGCACTGAGTATTAAAACCCCAAAAATGCCTATACTGAAAAAAATTTAATTAAAAAAAACACGGTTTAATTTAAGTGATCTGAATAGATTTGCTTTAACAGTTTACAACATATATATGCTATATAAAACATTGTACATAGTCATTCAAAAGGATAAAAGAAAGACAGTTGTTTTCAACTTAGACATGTGTTGAATGTCTATTATCAGTCAGGCAGAGTGGTGAGCGCTAAAGGATCTAAAGACACATAAGACAAACTCCCCACCATCAAGGAGTATCGTTTAGTTAGAAAAGAAGTCATTGATTTATATAATTAATCAAATGCCCCTCCCAAAGGACCCTCTCCCCAAAAGTCAAACTTTAGCTCAAGAAAACTAGGAAACATGTCTTCACAGATAAAAACAATGTGTTCCTTCTGAAAGCTGTATTGTGAATACAGAAAGGCATAAAGAAAGCAATAGTCTCTAATAGGAAATCAACTTGTAGTAGTTAAGGGTACAAATACTGGAATCAAACAATATAGGTTCAAATTCTACCTCTGCTACTCATCAACTCTATTATCTTGAGCAAATTCCTTATGCTTGTTTTTGCTTCCAATTTCCCATCTATAAAATGGTATCATTACAATATTAGTTAACCATTCAGCTAGGAAGCTATTTAAATTAACTCTAATAATAAATACTTCCCATAAAAGCTCCCGAAGAGTAAGTCTTTATACAGTGATAGGTGATATTATTATCTATTAGTATTTTTTGTCATAATTTATTTGGGGGAAACAATATCTTGGGAAAGACTAGATCTTCCCAAAAGAACACAAGAATTGTCCCCAAATCAAAGGAATGGTGGCCTAGAAAAGGACGTGGCAGAGACTGTGACAAACAGGAGCCAATGCTGGATCTAAAAGATGGCTTAGTTCCTGCCAGCTGTCTCCACTCAGCAATACAGGCCCCAATTTGCTAGAGCTCCGTATTTTTTAAGAAAAAAAATTCTAATTTCATATAAAAGTTTCTAATGTTTACAGCAAAACCACTAATTTTTGAGTGGTTTGTGACCTCTGCCATGAAGAAAAACTGACTGCTGTATTATGCTGTAAGGTTCAGGATACACTACTCCAAAATATGGCACCTTGGCATGTGGAATATTTTAAGCTGCAGGAGTTTAAGAAAACAGCAGAAGCTTCCCATGCCCTTCTCTCTTGAGGAAGGTCATAGACCTCATGTGAGAGGTGCCCTCCCTGTAGCTAGAGGACAGGAGCATCCTTATCTACATGATGAGGGGATATCAAGAGGAATCCAAACAAACAGGCCTTGCTAAGTTTACCCTGGTCTACTGTTTACTATACCTAACTTATATCCTTTGTCCTCTCATATTTCTCCACAACTTTCTACTCTTCAACAAACCTAGCACCAACACACTCAGGTTTAACCATGTCTTTGAGTCTTTGTTTCCTTATGAAAGTTCCCATGTCATGTAAAACTTATATTAAATAATTTGTACATTCTTCTCATGTTAATCTGTCTTTGTCAGCTTAATTTTCCAACCCAGCCAGGGACTTTAGGAGAATTACAAAAATCTTTTTCCTCCCCTCCAGCTGCAGGAATTTTCCTGTGCCTCACACTCATTAAGATCTGCCTTTACTCCCAGAAGACTAAGATTCTCATTGGAGTTCTAGAAATATACACCAGCTAATATTAGTAAGTGTGAACAAACAAGTAAGAATCACCAAACATGTGAGAAAAAGCAACTGATGGTACCAAACCTCACAAAGAGAAAAGGTAATTTCTAAGGAGCTTTATTGTTTCATAAAAATGAAATATTCAACAATAATAAATATATTTAGAGATTTGGAAGCATTACAAATAAAAATAGGAGGAGGAGATAGAAGAGGAGAAGGGAGAAGAGGAGTATGAAAATAAGGAAAATGAGAAGAGGATGCTACGAAAAAAAATGTAATGAGAATTCTTAGAAGTTATATATCTGATTTCTAAAGTCAAGAGATCAATAGATAGATTAAATTGCAGAAAAGTCTAAGCTAAAGATAAATTATTTCAGCTGAAAGAGCAAACACAGAGATAATAGTCAAACACATTATAAAAGGACAAAAAATTGGAAAATTTTAAAGTATTGTCATTATGTCTGGAAAGTTTGCAATAAAACTAATTGGAGCTCCAGAGAAAGAAGGCACAGAGAGGGAGGGAAAGAAATAGACCATAAAAGAAAATTTCCCCGACTTAAAAATGATCAAAGACTTCATATGGAAAAGTCACATAAGTAATTAAGTGAAAGAAGTTTACCTTAGACATATGAGGGGTAGTATAATATACCACCTTCAAATATGTCTCTTTATCATAACGATTATTTTGAACTGATGGTTTTGAGAAACAGGAGATGCAGGAGAAACTCCGAAAACAGAGGTTACCCTTTGGAAGGGAAATTTAATTTGCAGTGGAAATCTCCATTTGTAAGGGTGCCTCCCTCTTTATATGAGGAGAGGAATGACCGTCAATCATGAAAGATTCTTATCAATGGAAAAGTCGCAAATTTCTACCTACGTACCAAATTTTATTCTTGTTTACCACATTTTTTCCTGGTCAGCTCTCCATGACTGGCCTCACCCACACCATTCTTTATTTTATCTTTAGCTAAAGTTGATATCTTAGCCAGAGTTCTAAACTACCTTGAAAAGTACTCATTTTTCCCTGGGTATCTTCTTTGTGTACATGAGGTATACATGTTAATAAACTTCTGTTTGTATTTCTCTTGTTCATCTTTTATTAGAGGGGTCTCAGCCAAGAACCCAAAACTGTAGAGAAAAAATTATTTGTCTTCCCCTACATATATCTTGGAGAAAGTACTGAATTCAAAGGATAAAGAGAAAATTCTCATACAATGTATAAAAACAAAACAGGTTTTTCTAAAAATTGACATTAGGTTTTGTCCTGGCTGGTGTGGCTCAGTGGATTGAGCACCAGCCTGTGAACCAAAGGGTTGCAGGCTTGATTCTCAGTCAGGTCACATGCTTGGGCTGCAGGCCAGGTCCCCAGCTGACACTCAAGAGGCAACCACCCATTGATGCTTCTCTCCTTCTCTTTCTCCTTCCCTTCCCCTCTCTCTAAAAATAATAAGTAAAATATTTTCAAAAATAAAAATTGACATCATATTTCTGAAGAATATTAAGAAGAAAATAAGTGTCATCAAAATTCAAGTATAAGAAAAATTTTAAGACATTTTTAGACAGTTTATTGGATATTAACTCTTCTAGAAAAATTCCTTGAGAATTTATATTAAGTATTATTCTTACCCAAAATGATAACTAAACACAAGAAAAAGTAAGACATAATTCAGGAATATAGAGGTATGAAAATATTAATAATATAGTCCCAAATATCCATTTATTATAACACATGGAATATAAAAGTTCAACTAGATTGTTAATATTTTAAATCCACTAAAAAGGGAAAAAAATAATAGAAAGAAGTAGAAGTAGAGGAGAAAAGACAGTAAGCATAACAATAGATAAAACAAAAAATATGGGGTTTTTTGTTTTAGAAATTACTTTTTCTCCCTTAGAAATTACCTTTTCTCTTTGTGAGATTTGGTACCATCAGTTGCTTTTCCTCAAATGTCTGGTAATTGTTAGTTGTTTGTTCACACAGATGAGAGTTTTGGTTACTAATAGTAGCTGGTGTGTATTTCTAGAACACCAGTGAGAATCCTTCTGGGAGTAAAGGCAGATTTTAATGAGTGTGAGGCACAGGAAAATTCCTGCAGCTGGAGGAGAGGAAAAAGTTTTTCTTAATTCTCCTAAAGTCCTTGGCTGGGTTGGAAAATTAAGCTGACAAAAACATATTAACATGGGAAGAATGTATAAATTATTTAATATGTTTTACATGACAAAAAAGAGAATAAATGTAGAATGATCATAAACATAAAAAATGTGAATGGGTTATATTCTACCATAAAAATATTATCACACTTGATTCAAATTATTTATATAAATATAGATTGATAACACAAGATGATAGTAAAAAACACATTACACAGGTAGATTAAAAATAAAGAGATTAAAAAATATATGTATATAAGAAAAATATATCTCCAGACAAATGCATAGCTCCCACCAAAAAAGGTACTGTGGTAAAATAGAATTTAATATCTAGAAATTATTTTAAATGGTTGAAACAATTTACAAAAAATATTTATAGTTACAGTTACAGTAAGATAGTTTACACTTACTATTTATAGATAGTTACAGTAAGTCCTCCCTTCATGTTATCAATAGGTTCTGCAACTTTAAAAGAATGGATAATGAAACCAATTTTACCATAAGCTAATTGAATAATCAAGAGTTAAGTTTCCATGGCATTTCATCAACAAAATTTGATATAGCAAAGGTTGTGACAAAACAGCATTGTATGAAATGATGTTATCTGAAGACCTGTTGTAGACCTTCATGCACCCCAAAAGACTAACATCAAAATATAAGACAGCCTACAGCTATATTTACAAACTGGTATTCACAGTTGCAAATTTACCGCATATGTCTCCAAAAATTATTGAAATAAGGTAACTTACAAGCATGATATAAGATAAAGAATTTTTTACTCATAAAACAGAGTGTACATATTTACATAGAAACAGAGTTTTCAATGATTGTTCAAAAAAACTCTAAAATTTCAAAAGTACAAATTATAGAAAACTATAAATTATAGAAAACTATAATGTTACCAAATAACAAATTAGTTTGTTACTAGAAACTAAAAACTAGAAGATAGACTGAAAGATCTATGCATTTGTAAATTTTAAAACATTCGTCTGTTTTTTTAATCATCTATCATTTACATATTTCAATTGCAGGGAATGCTTAGGATTTGGGAAAAAAATCTATTTGACAGTGATCCTCAACACTTCGGGAACTTTAAAAAAAAGAATTAAAATCATGCCTCAACCCATGAGCAGCAGTATTTTTAAAAGCTTCCCCAGGTGATTCTGAAATGCAGAGGGTTTTCAGAAGCACTACGTTATGCAATAGCCTATAGACTATCTGCTGTGTGGGGCTGAGGCTTTGGGGAACCGCCAACTAGAGATCACAGATTTGGGAGTTGAAAATAGAAAGTCAGATGCTAAGGGATAAATTCATCTGGCAGACCCTTTTACGGTGGGTTTTTATGGTGGCCCAGTATGGCGGGATTTTTCTCCCCGAGTGTAACTTTAAATGGCTTTAGCTATTTCCAATGTGCCACAGGCCTCATCACTTCCTATTGCTTGCACTGATCCAATTCACATATTTAATTACTTGCTAGTAGAGGTAGTAAAAATCATGAGAGGATGTAAGTTCAGAGAAAAAGAAGAAAGCTGGAGAGTCCTACAACTGCTTTAAATTAAAACAGCCTGAATGCATTCAAGCCCCTGGTTTCAGCTTCTTAGTTTCCATTGCTGAATTGGGTTCCAGTCACTTGATCTGTTAGAATTCCGATTAACACATTATTCTCTACCTTGTGAAATGTCAACTGTGAACTCTGTTCATTCAACAAATAGCTGAGTAGTATCTACAGTATTTCAGGTGCTGTGGTAGGCACTACAGACAAAAAAATGACAAAGCCATACTCTTTGCCTTCAAGTTGCTCAACATTCAGAAACATTTATGTGTCAAGATCATTAAAAAATAGGATATTAAGTGCTTGAAAGAGCTATGGAAAGGGCTTGATGAAAGCACGTATGGAAGCTATTTTCTCTAGCTTAGGGTGAAGATCCAGGGGCTAAGCAACAATTTCTCAAATGGGATGACAACTAGAAGTCTGAAAAGACAAACAGAATTTAGCCAGGGAGATCCCAATCAGGAAGTAACTGGATCACCAGAACTTAGTACCAGTTAGACAGGGGTCTGAAATAAACTCTACTTTTAAAACTTGGGTTGACTACTGCCTCCATTACGAAGTTAGAAACAATAGAAAGAGAATAGAAGTAGCTTGTGGGAGAAAAGGAGATAAATTATGGACACCATGAGTTTCAAATACATTTGAAAAATTCAAATGAAAATAGTAGGAACTTTGATATATGGGCTGGAACTAAATTATTTAAAAGTGGCTCGGCCTACAAATATATATTAAGGAGTTATCAGCATATAGATGGCAACTGGAGTCACGAAACTGAATGACACTGTGAGAAGAAAACGTGGAGGAGAGAGGTACAGAGAGGGAACCCGAGGGAACACATCGTGCCTTGCATGCCAATGAAGGAGAATTTCAAGAAGAGAGTGGTCAATAATTCATACCCAGAGAAAGAGCAAAGTAAGATTAGTACTAAAATATGTCCTTTGATTTCAGCAACAACCTTGAAAATAGCAGGTTTAGTGTGTGGGATACGATTATATGAATCGAATAACGAACATAAGGTATGCAAGTGTGGACGGGACTGTCAATTACTGTTACTGTTTTGAGAGGCTGATTTAGCAAGGAGAGGAGAAAGATCAAGTAGTACCTAAAGGTTTTGATTTTGTGGTGTGTTTATTTAATATAGTCTACATGCGTGAGTGTGTTTATATGCTTAGAGGAAGGTTCATTAAATAAAACAAAAGATGAGTCGAAGAAAACAGGGCAGGAATACTGAGGATGAAGATGATGTCAACAGGCATCGGATCAAGCTGGGTTCAGCCACTCCTCTAATGTAACCCTTCCAGTCTCTGAGCAAATATCACCTCATCCGTGAGAGCTCCCGTGACCACCCTAGTATATAAAGTAGCAACAACGTCCTTGTCCTAGTGCTCACTGTAGCCCTCTTAACTCGTTTTATATTTTTCCATAGCTCTAACCACATTCACACATATTATAAATCTGCCTGCTTTTGTTTATTGTCTGCCTGCCTCCCTTAATATTTAAACTCCACAATAAAAGGTAAGTTTATTTATTTTTAATGCCATATATCTCCAGTGGCTAAACAGTGACTGGCACTTGATAGGTGCTCAAATACATAATGATTAAACAAATAAATGAATGATTGAAAAGGATGTTTCACAGAGTATAAGATAACTAGAAGGAAGTGCAGGCATAGTGCAGTGTCAGATAAAGAGGAGGCAAAGGAGTAGGTAACCAAAGAGCAGACCTCCATGAAGTACGAGTCTCTAAGCCATGTAAAGAGATCAGGGCTGTGGCCAGAGCTTAGAGCACTCAGGTTTAAGATCTCAGGATGCATATAGTTATGGGAGAAGCCACCATTCAGACTGGGTCCCCAGAAGTGGATACCTGGAGTGTGGTGACAGGGAAGCTTTTTGGAGTTCAAAGAACCAGAAGGTTCTTATGCTATATGTCATTGGATGTGTTGTGGTCACAGAAGCATAAGTTTCCAAGGGTAATAGCAGGAAGTACAGTGGAGAAGCGGACATCAAATGAGTATCTATCATTCCTTAGTGAACTAGGGATGTCCAGGGAATAAGTGATCAGAGCAACGGGTGAGGAGGAGGATGGGGGCAGAGAGTTTTGGGACACAGCCTTCCAAGAGAGATTGGAAACAAGATGGGGATGATTGGCCTGGATTTTCTGGAAAAACACAGTCTACTGACGTAAACAACTAAAAGTCTAATAAGACTAAAAGGCTTTTTTTTAATGTGGCTTTTGTTTTTACTGCGGTTTCTTTCTTTAAGTTTCAAATAAAAGAAAAACAATGGAGTATTTTGTTGGTGCCCCTATAGAATGGAATCCAGAGGAGCCTCATGTAACAAGAAGTCTGACCCTATCTGACCCTACTTTTCACCTTTGACTGCTGACAGCTTTCAACTTTTCTCCTGCCCTTGTGACCTTCATCTGAGCATGCTGCTAAGAAAGCATGGGTGTTTCTTTCCTTTGGCACCAGCAGGAGATTCAAATCAAGAAAGCTCCTGCCCACAGCTGCCCTCAGTGCATCCCCATTCCCTGACCAAAATAAAAACCTCATACCCGTCTCCTTTCCTTGTTCTCATAGCTGTTTTCTGATCAGCTTGGAAAGCCTGCCTTACTCTTCCCCAAAAGGCTTGTTATGTAAATAATAAACCTCTTCATACCTGCTGTATAGCATCCTTAGCCTTGCCATCAGATCCAAATTTCCGGTCAGGGTCCATCCTGTTTCTGCAACTTGCCCACAGGAACTCAATTACCAAGGAGAGTTTTCGGCAAAGCCCTCACTGACCTCATCAGGCAGCATTAGTCACTCCTTACCTCATGCTCTCATTTATGTTTATTTATATCTTTAGTGCTCACTACAGTCTAATATGTATTATAATTGTGCAGCTATTACTTTCATTAAGATTCTTGAGGATAAAAATTATATCTTACATTCCATAGAACTTTATGCAAGAAGCTTAATAAATATTTGATTTATTGAAATTTTCAGGAGGTGCAAGGGCAGAGTGGCATCCCACTGGGGAACTGAAGTTGCAGTTTTGATCTGAAGCTTTAAAATCACCTCCTGAACGTATTCTGTCTCTCCTGAGCTTTCAGAGTTCATGATATAGATTAAATCATGACATACCAACAGCAAAGAACAATATAAAGATCCCTTTAAAAAGATCAATTCCTTCCAAACTGCTTCCATTCCCCTTATGGAATTACTAAACAGAAGGCTTAGTTGAAGATTGCTGAAAGTTCATTCATTTTCTGTAAGAGCTATGAGAATGCTCATAAAACCAGTTTTAAATGGGAACCCACCCATATGTTTTATGCTGTTTTTCAGGCAGTTAGCCTAATTAAGCCTTCTAGGCAGGTTAGAGTCCCCTTGTAGAAACTAAATAGAGTTTAAATACAGAATTATCTCAAAATCTATGAGCTTTTGATTGATGCCCCAGTTAATTTTGACAGTTCAAGTGGCTTCCTGCTTATCTTCACTTTAAGAAGATGAATAATTATGGAAATGACCTCATTAACTCTTTGATGCCAGTCGGTGGAATTTATAGACATTATTATGCCTAAAGTCAAGGGCGAGAAGAGAAAAATAATCAGTCTATGAGGCACATTTTCTTCAAACTTTTTGTCTTACTCCACTTCACTGTCATATCTGCAGGCCCTACCAGACATGTTAAACTGTGTGTTCAATGACATAAGAAGGGATTTAGAAAACAATAATCTCCATCCAGATGAACATGGCATTCACCAGTACCAGGACCCCTTACATCTCACGATTTTTTTTTTAATATCAGGTTGGAAATAAATTTTATCCTCTGTGCTCTCATGTCATTTCAGCCCTCAGTCACCATAACAGAACGTTTACTCTGAAGAAAGGAGTACTTTATAAGCAAGCCATCTAGAAGAAAAAATGTTAATAAACGCATGCAATTTGGGGTATAACAAAATATTTCTTAGAATTAATTTCAAATAGCCATGAAAGGAGTGACAAGGAACTGAACCAAATAGTGCAACTGAGTTTATATAACTAACATCTTGTATGTTGGTTCATCAAGGTTAAACTGCTAGAAGTTCTCCAGATATTTCACTCATCCTTAACTCCTTATAAATAAATATTATACTCATTTTATTTTGTTGAGAAAGGAAAGTGTATTAAGGGAGAAGATGATTTCAACTAAAACTCTCACATATCATATATGATCCTCAATTTTCTCATTTAGGAAATAATATCAATAATAATACTACACCAGAGAGGGTCAGAACTGATTTTAATGCATGTGAAAGTACTTTTTAAATGGAAAATTACCAAATCAATATTTGTTATGTAGAATAATCACTAAGCTGATCTGTTTATTAAATACTCAAATCACTGAACATGCAACTGGGGGAAAGACAAAATCTTTGAAGTAAGATTTAGGAGATTTAGATCCTTTTAAACTTCACCCTAAGAGCAAGTCACTTACCCTCTCAGAGCCTCAGCTCTAAAGAGAGGTTCAAGTATCATAATTCCTGTGGTAGGTTCAAAAATAGTCCAAATTTTTCATCTTCATATATCCATGCCTTCTATCCTGGTAAAACTTTCCCATTCAATCTCTAGGACTTTAGCTACAGGACTTGATTTGGTCAATAAAATGACAAGAAGCAATAATGTGCCAGGTCATAGCCCAGTTCTCTAGGGGCCCTGCATGCTTCCATTCGCTCTTTGGCACCCCCATCATGACTCTGAGAAAACACTGAGACTCAGCTGCTGAAGGATGAGCAACACGTGGAGCAGAGTCCCACCCATCCTAACTCAGCCAGCAGCCAGCCAACACCCGGTCATGTGAACGAGCCCAGGCAAAATTAGCAGAGCTTGCTAGTTGACCCAGATTCATGAGCCAGAAATGATTATTGTTACTTGCCACTGAAGTTTTATGGCTGTTCATTATATAGCAACATTGTGGAGACAGATAACGGACATAGTCACCAGCATCCCAGGCAAAATCATAGCATTATCCTATATCTCAAATAAAATTACATAAGTAAAAACTGTTTTAGAAATCATAAAACTTTTCAAATGTATAATTAATAAAGTTACCTGGATGGTTTATCATATTAAAAGTGAGGTAAAAAAAAAAAAAGCCTACAGTTCCCCTGGTATGTATTTTATCAGTATTTCATAATACAGTTTTATAAAATTTATTCATTTATTTCTTCACGTATGAAAATTCCAGAAATATTTCAATCCTGGAATTCCAGTAAAAATATAATAAAATTGCCCATGAAATAATTTTATGGGACTGTTACCTACTTCTTGGATTGGAAATAAAATGGTAATTCTAGAGAATGATTACTCCCACCTCATGCATCCTTCAGCAAGAGTGCGTGTAATCATTCCAGACAGTTGTCTGTCTTTTTCTTTAAAAGTCTTCCGGGAACAGAGTCTGTATCTCCTCTTAAGTTATGTCAGGTTTAACAATCCTTTCTTTCAGATATATTACCCACTCATAACTTAAATTCCTTTGCATACGTCTATGCTACAATTTTTTTTTCAGTTTCAAATTAGAAACTAAAATCGCTAAGTAACTTCTCACTATAATTATTTTACATATGCTTCAGGACAGCCAGCCTTTTTGTCTGTAGGTGTACAGCTAACTGACTTTATTTTCATTATGAAAACACGTATTCAAACATCTACAGATATTAATGGAGAGAGGCTTTAACATGCTATCACATGACCTCACATCTCTAGTTCCAGAGCCCTTTGTCGGTAAGACGGAGATATGACGCTTCCAGCGACCTCGGAAGCACAGCTCCTGCTCCGATAGTTACAGTGAGTGAGATTCTCTAAACCAAATGGGGAAAAAATAGTGTGCATACTCACAAAGAATTCGCTGGAATTTTTGGAGCAGTTCTGTTGGCCAAAGAGCAAAACTCAAGGCCCCTGCCATAGTCACGATTCATGAACCTACTACCATCAGCACTCAAGGACAGAGTGGCTGTCTTCTCCCTGTGCGTGACACTCCTCATGTGCTGCACTTTCAGGACTGCGTGCTGCTTCTTACCACATTAAGGACCATTTTTCAAGGAGATGATCCAACACTTGCAATGAGAGATTTTGCTTAATGAAGGCAAGAGGAGTTAAAAAGAATATTTCTTTTCACTGCAGAGCGTGGGATCAGACAGAGTTTTAACAAAAGCATGTTAAACAACAGTGTTGAACTCGAATTGAATTGTATTTAAAATTTTATTCAACTGGTTAAATGGCTTGCCTTACATAAAACAGAATACCCCAAAGAAATATAAGCGAGGATAATGTTCCCACCAAAATATTTAGCTTGCTTTGGGCAACAGTATAAGAATTCATAGAAGTGGTAGAATTATACTTTAATGAATCATACAGAACATCGAAATTGTTTTATCGCATTAGAATTTCACTTAAGCAGAGAATTACAATTGCTCGTGTATAAAACAGGATGTTTTTCTCGACTTTGGATTGTTGGGTTTCTTTTTTTTTTATTTTTGCTAAAACAGACAAAGCAAACTCTTCCCCACCCCATATCCTCTCCCTAAATACTGAAAATATCTTGAATCAAACTTTGTTGTGTGCCCTGTAATATCTAAAAAATAGAAATGTCAGTTTCTACAATATTTGTCAAGCTTTAAGATTCATGTCTGCATTAGTAGCCCTTTAACCTTCTTTTAAGTTCCAAACCTATATTTCCAAATGTCTGCCTCTGCCACTGACTAAATATGTGATTGTAGAGGAGGACATTTATCTTTCTGGGCTTTGGTTTCCTCATCTGTGAAATGAAGGCGATAAATAATGAAATAATCTTTATGATCCCATACAACTTCAATAACCTGTGATTCTAGCACCACTTCAATGATGTGAAAGATACCTCATACCCAAGAAGACCAAAAATACAGTTAGGTGTTTTATAAACCTGATCAACCTCAGTTATTTTCAATTTTGAGGCAACAATAGATTGCTCTGTGTTTAAAAAAAAAAACAACTCAGTGTGATGGTTGATTTCTTCTCCTTTCAACAATTCTAAGGGGCCATAGTTGTTACCAAGCCACAGTGGGGTTTCGCTGCCCACCTCTATGAAAAGGCAAATTCTCAAGGCAGAGGCTGATGAGAAAGGAAAGGGGTTTTTATTCAAATGCTCAATGATCTAGGAGGACAGGGCACTCCCCCTCTCCAGGCTCATCAGGCTCATCTCTTCCAAAGAACACAGGCAAAACCCAACTACCCCCAGCAAGACCAAAACCAAAGGCAGTGCCCAGAATTCCCACTCCATTTTAAAGTACTGTCCTCTGGAGCCCTAGGCAGCTAAGTGGGCTGCTGTCTGGCTTCCAGCTCCCTCCTGGAGGCTGTGTGTGGTGCAGGTGCCACGACTGGCCATGCAGCAGCTTCTAGCAGCAAGATCCCTGCTCCTGGGCAGTGGAACCAGTGAAGACACTGATGAATACTCCTGTAGGTCAGCAAGACAGAGAGGCTCCCTCCTGGAGGCCATGTAGTCATTGGCCCCCAGAGAGAACAAGCCAGTACACCATCCATGTACAGGTCTCAAGCAGCAGCCACAAGCCCCTTGAGCTTTCTTTGTTTATATTAGTTTCAGGTGTATGTCTGACCAGGTGCTTTTACAGAATCCCCAGTTAACTTTCCAAACTCCCACACCCTCCAGGAGGGTCTACCCCCTGACCAGTCCCTTCTTTTCCTCAGGCTAGACTGACAGGCAGGCTTCTTCTATCTGGCACTTCCTCTTGCTTCCATTCTGATCTCTGTGGGGCATGTGCCTGCCTTCCTCTGGTCCCACCCCCAAACAGGTACTGGAAGGGGATAGGAGGGCTTTCCCCCCTACTCAATTACCTTGTGACCCTTGAGTGTGCTTGGTATAATGCTTCCTCCTGCCACCATCCTGCTGGGGGGTAGGCATCTGCCACCAGGAGCAGGACACTCTGCACTGGAGCAGAGCACCCATTAGACTGCAGCTCAGGTTACCCACCCTAACCTAACCCCGGTGCTGCAGCCCCACCCATTGCCTCAGACAGTTCAGGATCTCCTCCAACAGACCAGGCGATTGGTATCCTCACGTCCCTCAAATGCTACTCTCCTTTCCATCTTTGGAGAAACCTACTACGTAGCAAGTGAAGGAAAGCAGCACACATGACTCTGAAAGTTCCACTTGGGCATGTGGGTTATTTTGAGCTGAAGACAATGAAGACCCAGAAGACTCCAGGAAAACTTTTATAACTGCCTTAACTACCTAAAAGAATACAGATGGGAGCCCTGGTTCAGAAAGAGAGCAATTATCAGAGTTGTTGTTGTTGTTGTTTGTCATTGTTTTATCTGAATGGCCTATTTGTTTGGCAGAGCAAACATCTACCAAACGTCTGCTCTTCTTACTGTCCTGTGAATTACCCTCCTCCACTTGGAAGGCCCAGGCCCCTGTTCCATCCTTAGCTCAGGATGGCATCTAAGCCTCAACTGCCCACTTGCCCTTAGGTCTCCATAAAAACATGGGGCTCCTGTATGTATGAAATTAAATCTGGTTTTCTCCTTCCTGTTACTCCGTTTTATATCTATTTAATTATTAGACTAGCCAAAGAACCTAAAAGAGAAGAAAATTTTCTTTTTACCAACAACAGCATTGTTCAAGGTTTTAGGTATTACCAACATAAATGTCCAAACCTATAGAAAAATTTTTATGAGTTTGAGGCAAACCAACAATTGCCAGGAAGCAAAACTCTCAACAGATGGAGAAAATACTCCAGAGAATGGCATTTTTGCAGTTTATTTTATACATTACAATCAAAGGAGAAAGTGTAAGGAGGGTTACATGAAATTCATTGGTGGTAGGTCAGGGAGGTAGGAGAAAGCAAAGCTGGGAAATCTCTGAAACTTAATAAACAGTATAAATGAAGTAGACCTTTTACGTTAGTGGGTATAAGATATCTAACAATGAACACTTACAGCATGTAGAGATGGTATTTGGTATAAGATAACAATGAGGATTTCTGTGCCCTGGTGGGAAATTGAGCCCTGAAGGGTCTGGGGGTAAAGGGGGTTACTCTGACATGTCAAAGGTATGTTATTATAGATGCAAAAAGCTAATGGACAGACTCTGTTAAGGTAAAGATTGACCTTTGTTGAGGCAGATACCAGTCTAGGATATGCCTACCCACCATGACTCACTGTTAGGTAGAAAGTTTTTATTTCAGACCACTCTATGTGGTTACTTTAGGTCTCTGAGTTTATAAGGACTGGCATGCAGGCCTCCCCTGAGCTTGTTGGGTTTAGTATGTGGTCCCTTTTCCACCCACAACATAAAAGAAAAACAACAAAAACAAAGTTCTTTCTACTTTCATTAAGCTCACATTCTAATAGGGAGACATGGATAATCAAAAAAGTAAAGATACAATACAACATACATTATGAAATGGCCAGGGAAGAAGCGGGGCTAGCTGTGTACATTTACTCACTGCTTCCACACTGGAAGTTCCTCATGTCCTAAAACCACCTCATTCTCCTTTACTGCCTGTCATCACCTGACCGGGTTTGGCATTGTGTGCAATGAATGTGAACTTGAGTTTATAGTGAAAACAACATTTTAAAAAAATGCCTAAACTTTCTACTTCTGAAAAAGAAATTAACAGTACATATTTACATATTATTAGGAGGTAAAATATCTATAAAATACTGATATTTTATATTGGCTATAAATAGGTTTTATCAGATACCATTATTATTGCTTTAACAAATATTTATAAAAGTCTTATAATAGTTGACTCACAAAAATATGACCTGGTAAAAATATTCATTTTAGAGACTATTTTAAAATTTTTTAATGGAATTCAGTAAAATATTGTAATTCTGGACCACCTGTAAAGATGTGAAAATGTTGTAATTACATCAGACTAGACATTTTTATGGGGTTTATGAAAACCAGATTCTCCTAAAAATTTAGATATTTCTATCTGATTTTAAGACAAAAAAATCAAAATTTATTTTTTCAACAAGCTAGTCAACAAAATAATAATCAAGTTCAGGAGTAACAGGAGATATCAACATTGATGGTAGTAGAAAAGCAATCAGCCCACATCAAGGACTATTTATGATGAAACAAACCTTAAAAATCTTTTGGCCTAACCTTTTATTTTACAAATGAGACCCATAGAGAAGAAGTGACTTGGCAAAAGTATCACAAAGTGTTGGCAGAGCCAGCACCGAGCCTAACTTCCAGCTGTCACTTCAAAGGAAAAACAAAAAACTCTGCTTTTTCTCCCTTCTGACTAGACAGGAGTCTGTGGCCTCATAGAGGAAAACTATTTCAGTCCAGCACATTCTAAGACTTTTCCGAAGTACATGCGTATATATTTCTGTAGTTCCCTGTCCTTGGGTACATGTATGACATTGAAGAATTACTTTCTATTATTACCCAAGTAATCCATTCAGGTGTTTAAAGGTTTTCTTGAACTATTCCTACATGGCAAGCACAGTGAACCATTTTTCTGACCAGGCCTTCATGTAGCAATCCAGCACATGTTAACTAAATGTTCTTTATTATGCAGCATTGCTAGAAACTGCCTTGCCAAAAAGCCAGAAAATCAGCTCTGAAGGACATAGGCCTTTTACCCACATAATAAAACCTTGAGGAAGAACAAAGAAGCAAATGAAGTTTAATATAGATACTGGATCACAGATGAAAGAATCCAATCAAATGCTGACAAAACAACAACATCTGAACAGGTAGGTAAGTAACAGCCTCCATAAAACACCACAACCACCTGACAATTGAGCTTTCACACCGGCTCTGGGGAAATTCAACACCCCATTAAAGGGGCAGGAAGCAGAGGTCCTGAAGGAAAACTATAACCAGTGAAGACAAGATGATGAGACAGTTTCAGAATCATCATTACCTACATGACAACAAAGATGTTTACACTCCTTCTTTTTCTGAGTTGTTTGGGGGTTTTATAATAAGGAAATATGAGAAATCACAAAAGTAGTAAGTCTCACTCCCATATTGCTATGGGAATAAAATATAGCCACTTCATAAAATTTCTCCAGTATGATACTTACCTTTCTAAACTACCAAAGAACCTCTTCAAAAATATTATTTTGGAAAAGGTTAACTTGCATTTGTGTGGCTGTGAGTGAAATGAGAGTTGCTTCATGCTAACAATACTACAAGGCATAATAATAGTACCAGTGACAATATTTGCAATCATCAATCACAATCATGTCATCTCCATCGGTCATTGCCATCATCATTTGCCTCATTTTCTTAAAGAGATCACCCTGGTCCCAACCCATCCCTGCCAATGATGGAGATTTAAATGAAAATCAGATTATGATTTTCCTGTTTACATATGAAGGCAACCAGAAGTTACTGCCCCAAAACACATCACTTTGTAATGAGGATTATTTTGAGCTAAAGGAAAGTAAAACCCAGCAGATTTAGGAAGAGCTCTTTACCTCCCCTTCAACTGCCTAAATTTACATGGGTAAGGGGGTGGAGGCTATACTGGGAAGAGAGCTATTACCTATTTTTAAACTAAGAAATGTATCTGCAGGCCTGGCTGGTGTAGCTCAGTGGATTGAGGGCGGGTCTGTGAACCAAAGGGTCACCAGTTCGATTCCCAGTCCAGGCACATGCCTGGGTTGTGGACCAGGTCCCCAGTAGGGGGCACACGAAAGGCAACCACAATTGCTGTTTCCCTCTCTTGCTCCTTCCCTTCCTCTGTGTCTAAAAATAAATAAATAAAAATCTAAAAAAAAAGAAAGAAATGTATCTGCCTAACAAGACAACCTTTGTTTTCCAAAATTCTCCTCTCTCACCTTCCTATGCCTGGCCTTCCTCCCTGTTGTATCCCCAGGCTCCTGTTGTGCCATCCCTTTCCTTAGCTCCAGGTAGTATATAAACCTCTGTTACCAAGGCTGGGAAGCCCTTTCAGTCTCTTATCTTTGGAGCTCCTGTTTATACATAATTAAATTGGTTTTTCTCCTGTTACTCTGTTTTATATCAATTTAATTATTAGACCAGTGAAAGAACCAAGGAAAGAAGGAAAACTATTTCTTCCCCTACACACTATATAATGGCTCCTACTTCTCCTTAAAAGAAAGCCCAGCATTTTCCCCTGAATAGCTCGGTCCCACCTGACCTCTTCCCTGCCTGTTTCTCTGATCCGGGTCCTTCCCCATTACTTGCCACTCACTGGCCACACTGGGTGTTCCACTGTTCTTCACACATGCAAGCTCTCTCTCATCTCAGGGCCTTTAGCCTTGCTATTCCTTCTGCCTGGAATACTTTTCCTGCCAGGGTTCTGAGCTTCTAATTCTTCTCATCTAGTCTCTAAATAAATGTCTTACCCCATCCAAGGCCACCATCTCAGCCTTCAACCCCTCTCCAGTCCTTATCCTGGCTTTACTATTCACCGGGCTTTTCGCCTCCGTGCACTCAACACTATCTCATATTAGACCATGTATGCGTGAGTTCATGTGTTTATCACGTGTCTTTCCTCACCCTAAGGTAACCACAGACTGGAGGGTCTTACATGTCTTATTTTACACCATCTCTCCAAAATCCAGAAAAATGCCTGACTATAAATAGTTACAGAATGAATCATGAACAATAATAATGATTTAATAAGTATGTACTATGGACTGGCTAATTTATTTATAGTATTTCTAATTCCAAACACAAATAAACCTGCCAAAGATCATTACCATTTTCTTATCTAGAGAGAAAAGAATTCAAAGAGGTTGAGGAATTTCCCTAAAGTCATACAAATAATAAGTAGTGAGCCAGGAATGAAATCCAGATTTCCCTGATTTAAAAGTTCTTTCCATTACACAACACAACATTGAAGACACCAATAAAGTCAATTATGGTAACAGTAAATATTTATAAGGTACTCACCAAGTGCCAGACACTGTTACTAGTACTCTACATGTATCAGCTCATTTAAAGCTCAGGACAGCCCAACAGCACAGGTGCTTTTATCTCACCTCGTAGACAAGGAAGCTGAGGCTCAGAGAAGGTAAGTCCTTTGCCCAGGGTAACAGCTGGTCCGTGGAAAAACTAGAATTCAAGCCTAAGCCATCTGATTTAGAATCTGTGTTCCAACATCAGCCATAAAGTGAAATCAGATGTTTGCTTTGTGTCATTTCCAAAGTCAAACAGGAGAGGCACAAAGTGATGTCAATGTCTCCACGAAGGTCACACTGCCACGTTCCTGCAGCTGCACTGTGCCCACCTGGAGGGTCCAGGACCCAGAGCACACCCAAGAGCTGGGAACTACCTGGAGAAGGTAGGATCTGCTATGCTGGGAGCCAAAATGGTAGGAATAATAAATATTTTGGAGAGCATTTCATTGTATATTTTATAAAGCACTTTAGCATAAACTTCCTGAACTAATACTGAGAAGGTACTCATTTTAGGTAAAATTGTCATACCAACCAACCTACTTCATAGCAAGCTGCTTTGAATTAATTAAAGTGCTTTGTGCCAAATCACTGGTGGCTGGATTGCAAACCCATTCTCCAGATGAGAAAGTTGAGAATTTGGGAAGTGAACAGGCAAACATCAACTGTGTCTGCAGGACTCAAAACTAAACTAAATCATTGGTTTCAACACAACCCATAACTGAAGTAAGACGGTTTGCAGGGCAGAGCCAACGGGACCGTCCTGAGGCTGCTCTCTCTAGAAGGTCTTGCTTTCACAATTGGCCTTCGGCTGGCATCTGGGGACTTGGCTTTTAAAATGTTCACTAAGTGGTGAGGTTTGACTGCTCTGCCAGCTAGCTTACACTGTTTATGCAATGTTTTTTATAGGAAACATCCTGTTTCTGTCTGAGAGTCTGCAATTTTGGTGGCTTGGGTGTCTCTGTGATGTGCCCCCCAGTGAACATCCTGAACTCGGAATCACAAACAGTCTTCCCTGGGCAGTCACAGGGCACATGTGCAGATGCATTTTTGCTACTAGGAGAGTGTGCTGTAGGTGTGCAACCCTTCACAGGAGGGAAAGGACACAGGAAGACTGGGCATAGATTGCTCCTGACTCTGCCTGATGCGTTCTCTCCCTTATTGATCTGGCGATGTATCCTTACTGTGCTGCTGGAATAAATCTTAACTGTGAGTGTGATGCTGAAAATCTGTGAAAACTTCTAGCAAATCATCAAATGTGTGAATGGTCTTGGAGGTCCACAAGACAAACAGGGCAATAGGAGAAAGAGGGGAGCCCCTGGCAAGGGGAATGGAGACAAAGGAAGAGTAGAGGTGCCTCTGTGGGTGGACCTGGAGGCCAAGAGATTCACTGGGGTGACACAGGCCTTGTAACCAAAACCCAAGGTAGAGAGCCAACACTGATGACTATGGAATTCACGGATCCAAAGATCAGGACTGTGTCTCTACTGAAGAAGGGTTAGTATTTATCCACCACCAGGCACAAGAAGAGAGGAGGTCACCTGAGCAATTGAAGTATAAACCCCAACACTTTCCAAGACAGTTAAAATTATAGGAAAGAAATGAGCTTTCCTTGGCTAAAATTCTGCATACTCATTAGCAGCACAAAGAGGCAAATTTATTCAAATCTACCTCCCTAAAACAAATGTCATCTTTCCTAAGGGAGTAAAATGGTGTGGAACTAAATATAGGGTACACCATTAAAATTCCTTTTACAGAAAAATTTCTTGACACACTTCTTTGCATTAGAGGCGTTTGTAACTTGGAAGGCAGCTGATCCTCATTTTAAAGGTGATGGCTAACTGATCCTTCGGGTCTTATCCCAATAACACGCTGTGAAATCTATGCAAACACTATGAAGTTTATGTTTTGCTATCTCTTAATAGATATCTACCTGATGGCAAATTCATTTTGGTCTTTTAATAATCAAGCTCATTTCTTATCCAAGACACACCAACTTTCTTTTAACACCTCTACTGTATTAAGCTTTCCAGAAAGAAACTGACCTCCCCACATACTTATACACATTTACATGCAGGTACACATCTCTTTCATCAGGAGAGATTTGGAATCAGAAAACACTGAAGTAGAGTTGGCACCACCCTTACAAAATGGTTAAGAGAGAGCCAATGAGAGCTAGAATGGTGACTTGTGCAGGATGAAAAAGACCTGCTGATGTGAACACCGACCAGCAGTGACCACGGAATGCTGCAGATGGCTCATCAACACACAAGAAAAACATACACAGAGACAACCAGGTCCTGTGGGGAAGTAGAAATGGGACGGCCACTCTCTCTAGTGGGGAGTGCCAGGCCACCCTCCCTAGAAGAGAGCACCTTGTTCTCTGGCTGGAGCAGGCTTTTATTGGGTTCGTTTGCATAAGAATTCAGGTAAAGGTCATTACTTAGACTTTAAGGAACAAACTTACTTCCTCCTTGGACCCTTCTCATTCAATTGAGAGCATTCTAAACAAAACAGGTTTCACAGGATTTTGCATGTTCTTTCTTAGGCCTGATCACCCAGGGAACCCGCCCTTTTCAGCACAGGGCTGCACCACCCTGTCATTGTTTCAGGCTTAGGTGGAACAAGAGAACTAAGGCAACCAAGAGAATAGGAGATTTTCTCATAGACCATGAGCACTCAGGCTTTGTCAAAGCCAAGGAGTGAGAGTCCATCACCCCCTTTTGCTGTAGCCTACAAAGTTCTTCCTTGGGGGCCTCCCATGTGATCATGCCTGTCTTAGATTGTTCCCCCCTTGGGGAATCTTACCTGTCATTGGCTAACCAACCAAGCATTGGGGACCAGGCAGGGTGAAGTTAAAAGGAGCAGAAGCGGTGCTCCTGCCAGGGAGATAAGCTTTTGTCCCCTTGCTAGCTTACAGTTCCAAGGTCGTTCCCTCAGCCTTAGCCTAAGCAGGGGTTACAGCTTCTGATACCAGGCAGGGTGGTTCCCAACAACCTAGGAGTCCACTACCCCCACTTCAGTATTTACAGGGTTGTTACATCACAAGAGCGAGGCTACAGGCATGCCAGTCGGGGAAATATTTTTTCCATATTTTAGATAACACTAGTTTTCCTTTGGAAAAAATGGATGTGCAAACTGAAAACATGTGTTCTCTTCTTAGGTAGCTGGAAGGAAAAGTGAATGTAATTAAAGTCATAACATCCCCTTTACCCACAGGACTATAGCCTGCTAGCACCCCCGCCCAACCTTTGGAGTCATTGAACCCTGTGCTGTGGACCGCATGTGTGCCCCCCACCCACCAAAACATTCTCATGTTGAACTCCTAACCTCCAATGTGATGGTATTAGGAGGTAGAGCCTTTGAGATGTAATTAGGCCATGAGGGTAGAATCCTCATGAATAGGATTAATGCCCATATAAAAAGAGATACAAGAACTTTCTTCCACTTTTAGCTCTCTGCCAGGTAAGGATGCAACAAAAAAAGTGCTATGCACAAGTCAGAAAGCAGGCCCTCACCAGAAACAGCATCTGCCTTGATCCTGGACTTCTTAGCCTCCAGAAATGTGGTGGTGGGGCAGGGTGGGGGGGAGGGGGGTTGGGGTGAATACTGTTTAAGCCACTGATCATGGTGCTTTGTTGCAGAAGCCCAAGCTGACTAAAACACCCTGATCATGAAAGGAATATCAGAAGCTATGAGAATGTTCAGAAAGAGACAAAGCCTTCTCCTTCAGTGAGAAGAAGTGCAACTCCCCATGAGAGGGCCAAGAGCCAGGCTCCATGGGTCTGGACACAGGGCTCTGGAGAAAGAAGGGAGAACTGAGAAGTAGAGACATCAGAGCTGGAAGGAAATGTCCATGGCTCACACTTTTGTAAAAGGTCTGTTCCCATCAGTGTTTAGCTAGATATTGATAAGGAAATAGAGGAAAGGAAATTAGACATTGAGTTTAATAAGATGGGGAACACAAGCCTGCTTGCTAAGCCAGGAAGCTACATACTCATACCCTAGGGCAGGGGTGTCAAACTCATTTTCACAAGGGGCTACATCAGCCTCGAGGCTGCCTTCAAAGGGCCGAATGTAACTTTAGGACTATATAAATGTAACTGCTTCTTAACTAGGGGAAAGGAGCTCAGCACTGCCACCGGGTAGAAACAAGGTGCCGGGCCGGATACAACAAGGTAGGAGGACAGATTCAGCCCTCAGGCCTTGTGTTTGCCACCTGTGCCCTAGGGGATGACAGCATTGCTCTGCCAAGATGATTAATACTCCTCCCTTAACTTCTCTGGTACCAGATTGTTGGGTAGGGGTGCACAGAGGGAGGTACTGGACCACAGAGATCTGTCAGTCTAACTAGGCAGTGTGGGCCCATCTGAAGCCCACAAAAGTTTCAGAATTTGATTGGTTCTTTGGAGAAAGTACCTGGTCCATCCCAAACCCAAGCTTCTGAGTATAACCCCAGGGGGGGAAAAGAAGCTCGCTCTCTCTCTCTCTCTTGCCCACCTACTGACCCAGTGGTTGACTCGCCCGTTCATTTGTGTGCTCTCTCATCTGAGAACACAGGACCATGTGGGTCTAGCAGCTCCCAGGCCCACAGCAGGTGGTGTGGACTCCAACAGGACTAAGCTCTCCAGCAGCCACGTGGACTCTGCCACCGGAGCAGCCAGCAACAAGCTAAGTTACCTTAACAGGGACTGAAACCATTTAGTAGATACCTGTGAATTCCAAAAGACAAAGCCATAATAGGAAGCAGAAACTTTGGACACTGGCTTTTGTCTTGGCCTTGCAGAGGACATGGTTGGACATTTTTTGTGGCAGGAGAGAGAGAAAGGGTTCATTGGAAACCCAGGGGACAGCTTCTATCTCCACACCAATAAACCACGCCACACCACAGTCTCCCTCCCACGGGTCCTTGGAATGCTTTCCCTGGGATCCCATGAAAGAACCCAATTCTCACTGACAACAGGTCTACCTGCCATCAAAAAGCCTCCTTCCCATTACGAATCTCCATTAACGTGAAGTAACTGGTTTTAAGGAAAACTAGTGAGTCAGGACATAAATTGGATAGAAAGGCTGAGTTTCCCAACCATCTTATGAAAATTTTGTAGGTGGGAATTGGAAGGATTTTCCCCCCATTGTGATTACTTGGGGTACCACTCCAGCAGCATAGGTCCTCAATAACAGAAAACACACCTCCTGGAACACAGGCACAAGACAAGTCTGCTGGGATTGGAAGTTTCTAGAAATCAGAAATCATGTTTATTCATTTTAGGGTGCCATTTCCACCCAAGGCAGGTATGAAGTAGATGCTTAACAATTTGTTATATTTCCTGTATCTAGAATGCTGCCATCTCTACCTCTATTTTGGTCAGTTAAAAATGTATCCATGTTGTAAACACTTAGCAAAGTTTTCTCTGAGTTTCCTGTCTATAATCAGTCTCTTTCTCCTTAGAATGCCAACTGCATTCTGTTTTCTTGGTGGTGTATAACTTAATTAAGCTTAAAATAAAGTTGTATTTATTTTATTCTCATCCTTCTTGCTACCTTACACCATCCTTGTCTCTATACTATAAGCTTCTTGAATATCATATACATCTTCTATTATGGTATAGACTAATGTGCCTTACCTATAAGGAGTTCAGATTTTTTTAAATGATTTTATATTCATGCAATAAAACCTGCAGTTTATTTTTGCTGTTTCCACTTCTCACATGACAAAGTTATCATTAAATAACATCACAATATTCATTACCAATTTTATTTTTAAAACAAGTCATTTCTGTCACATTTATTATGCCTGTTCCACAGTTGTATCATACCATTGCACATTTTTCTATTTCTTCCCACTAACTACAATCTCTTCATTTATGAACACTTTTACCATTTCTGGAAAGATCTATCTCTTCCATTCTGTGCTGGATGGATACACGCATTTTATCTGCTCACCTGATGTGACACCTCAGGTTGAACTGGATACATTCTGAGGGGATCCTGAGGAGAAGGGTTGACTCACTAGATACCTCGTTAATCCGCATCAGCCGAAACACTTCTGACTTCTCATTTGTAATACGAGATTTAAAAAACCTTCATCATCATTTATTAAGCATCCACTATATCTGAGGAATCTAATAAAGAGACTACACTCTAGCAGCTTAAAAATAAGACCTCTACTTGCAATAAGGGGACACAGTAGGAACTCAGCTGGGATTTTTCCATTTCAAGTGCTTTACATATTAAAAGGTTCCAATCATATATGGGTTTAGATGCACAATTTCTAAGAAGGATAGCAAATCATTCCTAAGGGAGAAGTTGTATCCTAGCGACAGAGAAGTCGCCAGTATTGGAGAGCCTACAGCTGAAGCAGCCTAATAACAGAGGACGAAAGGAAGACAATAATATTAGAGGTTGGTTCAGAGTATTAAACTTTTGCAGGAAAAACAAGGCCTTTTCCTCTGCAGAAATACAAACACGCTGTATATGTTAAGATAAATACTCTAAACCCTCTCTTGTGCCTCCTATAAGAAAAATCTGTTTAGTTTATACTCACAATGAGTACAATAACCATCAACTCTTTAATCACGCCACAGAATTCCACCCAGAACAAATCATGATCAGATTCCTAAACAGGCATATATATTTTTTTAAATCCTAATTTGTTTATTCCCAAAAATGAGGCAGATTCTTTCTACTTTTAGTCTGTCATATTAAATAAAGTCAAAGAGTGTCAGCTTTACTTACAAAATTGATTCATTGAAAAATCTCTTATATTTGATAACTTATTTGTATCTTTGATCTTATTTCCTTTATTTCTTTCCATTCACCTGAGTGCAGTATTTCTTATTTCTTGTAGAATGACTTCATTAAACCTAAGGTAATTGTTTTCATGCCAGCAGCACCAGTGGTGCAAGTGCCAGATCATTCTAATAAGCATCCATGGAGAAGTCAAAGTTTTCCAATGTACTACTCTTTTTACAGTTTCCTTTTCAACTTATAGCTTAAAGCAGATCCATTATTTTTGTTGTTTCTCCCCTATTTGTTTCGTAGTCACAGAACTAGAGCTCAAGGGAACTATGGATATCGTATAATCCAATTCATTCATTTTAGAGGTAAGATAAAGAAAAGCATTTAATAGCAGGACCAGGTCCGGTGATCCCAGACCTGGGTTTTTATTTCTTTATTGCACCTCCTCCCTGCTCTGTAGTACTCCTAAGGGACAAATCCTGAGCTTTATTTCCCATTTGGAATGCAGCTTCCAAAGACAACAGTGACTAGAAGCCCCACATAAATCATATCTGAATGATTTGGAAAGTGCCAATGGAGTTTCACCTAGAAGGTTTACTTCTAAGTCCATACTTCATGTTCCCTAGTGTTTCTTCAGCAAAAACATTCCTTACTGAGCAATTAATTAATCCTTATTATCCAAATCCTGCTCCCCAAAACTTAAAATCACACTTTATCCAATAGTTTAACTTAGGTATCTGATTTCCTATTAACTACCTCTTAAAAACACTCACATGATTATAAAAAAAATATTAAAAGTTTCAGTCAAAACTCCAGGAAAACACATACTATTTGAAAAACATAGCTTCTGATGAGATGTTATTTGCTATTTTCTCAAATGTAATTTGCAGCTGTGTATAAACAAACTTTCTAATTGCTATAGAAAGTCTAATTTTTCTTGTCCTTAGATAAAATTCATAGAGTATGAAGCAAACAACTAAAAGGAGATATATCTAAAAGATGCAAATTTCTATTATGTCTATGTAATACTTTTCTCAAAATAAAGCATCTTGTGTCAAACTCAAGAATTAGCATTAACTTTAAAAGGCATTGTTTACTGCTGAGTAGTGAAATAGTGTTCCAAAAAGAAATAAAACCATAGTATAACAAAAGTAAATCAAAGTTAGCATTAAAAACTATTAAAAAATACCCTGTGATAGAAATGTATTCTTGCTTATTTATGTCTCTGTTTTTGTTTTTGAATTAAAATGAAAATAGTTTCCATTATTAAACATTTTATAAATAAAATACACACATTTACTTCTGAAATAGTATTTCAGAATAACTAGCTTTGTGGTATACATTATTAGTATCCACTAAATATAATGGAAGGTAACAGAATATGCCACCCCAAAATATGCCACTTGGCACAAGAACCATTTTGAGTTTAAGGCAATTAAAAAGTAACAGATACAAAAAAGCATGCTCTCTTGCCCTTCCTCTCCTTGCCTATAAGCAGGACACAAAATTTATAAAGGTGTCCACCCCTCCTCTTACCAGGAGGACAGAAGGTAATTGGTGGAGAAAAACGTAGATCCTTATCAGCCCAGGTTTGTCACCAGAAGAACCTGCATAACAAACCTTACCCACGAGCCCCATATTCTTTAGTTTGCCCACATATATGTTCTCCCGCATTTTGTCCACCTGAAACTGAAGGTTCTTTTTTTTTACTTTGTCAATTCTCTAAAAATGTGTTGTTCTTTTGTTAAGATGCTCTATAAGCCCAGTCTTAGCCACCCCTTTGATATACTCATCACCAAGCACTCCCATTTGTATGTGCAGTGCAGGATGTTAATCAACTTCCGTTTGTTTTTCTCTTGTTAATCAGCCTTTTACCATTCTAATTTATCAAGCTCCAGCTGGAAAGCCTAAGAGGGGTAGAGGAAAAAAATGTCCTCTCCTATAATAAATTCATAAATATTTACAGAAACAAACTTAAAAATTGAGAGTTTAAGCCTCTTGAAGTCATCAAAGTCCATGCCTGTCATATTCATGGCTGCATTTTCACGATCTGACCGGGTACCTAGCTGACATTTAGTAAGTGCTTACCAAAAGGTCTCAATGAATGTAAAAATGTGCATAAATATGTTAGTCAGAATCCTCAAAAAAAAAGACAAAAACGACACAAGGCAAGTTTAAGCAGAAATGAGATTTACTGAATGACATTAGTTAGCTTCCAGAACTCCCATGACACCAGACTAGACTTCAAGCATCTGCAGCCAGAAACAACATCCAACCCACAGAGTGGGACCATTCCAGGGAAGAACCCTCTGTGACTTTCACTAAGTGCAAGCACTGTGGCCTGAACTGCTGACACTGGGTGGCACTGGTCCCTGAACTTATACATCAAAATTATCATTATTTTTTCTTATTCTTGCCAATGTAATCAACAGCAACCAAGACACAGAGCTCACATTCTACTTTCTAACCTCTTTCCCTAGCTCAATAATCACTAAGTATATGATCTGCCCCCTATGTGAGAGTTCTACCACATACTTCCTTTGTGAACATGACACTTCACCATGGATTTTGCTTTTTTCTCCTCATCACCAATCAATGCACCATTAAGCCAACACCACACAACTTAGGGTTTTGTTATAGCAATACCTCAGTTCTGGTAACAAATTTCAATACCAATCAAGATAGGCTAAGTTGAGCTGCAACAACCAAAACGTAAAATACAACAGTTACCTAACACAAAAAAAATCATTTTTTTATTTTTTCTGCATGTTCAGCTTAAGTCAACCCATTTCAACCACTTCATTTGAGGGCACATATAATTTTCCTTCTAACCTTCCAAGTTTTTCTGGCTGGTCTAATCTGACATGAGACAGATTAAGAGGAGAAAATAACCAAATTTATTACCTATGTACATAAAGGAGTTCCATAAGAATAGGAACCAGAAGAATCTAAGCCAATGCTTTCTATGGCTAAAATTAATTAATTAGTTAAGAAATAAGAGCAAATTTGTCTCATAGAAGGAGCCACATTAGTAAAGGATTACTTCTTAATAAGCTAAATTAAAACAAATCATTCACATTTTTCTCTTCATTATATGCACAAATGTCATAAGAATTGATGAAAGCCATGCAGATCAGAATGCAGCTAATTCTAGCTCCAATTTGCTATCCCTCCCAGGGCTCATAAACCCCACAACAGTTGCTCGGGAACAGGATGACCACGTGATGAATATAGCAACTCAAGCCAATTTCTGGATGAAGTGTCCAGATCATTGTGTTCTCTGGTTTATTAGGCAGCTGAGAAATCTTAAGGTGATAGACACAAGCACAACCAGAGCCATTGAACTCCAGGGAATAATCCTAAATTCAAGGAGGAGACACTGAACTTATAAAAAGTTTGATCCTCCCAATTATTAAGTGCCCTGTATTTACTGTAGAAAATAGGAAAATGTAGAAGACTATAAATAAACACATTATCTGTGAATTCATCATCCAGCAGCAATTACTATTACTTCTTTGTCAGACTTCTCTTTGAGTGAAATCACTTACTGAAAATCTTTCTTTACATAAACTTTGTTCCCTGGCTTTTTCATAGAGCATTTTCCAATGTAATTTTTAAAATTTTTGAAGTATTTCTTGATGTGCACCCTAATAGTCAGTCGCCTGGTTTTATCATACTTTTCTTTTCTTTACCAACTGTTTATTGCTTGTTGGACAGGTGATAGTAAGTGTCAGCATGGATATTGAGAACTAGGAAATGACCTAGTGAGAGAAATAAGCTCTCTTTGATGGCCTGAGGCTGAGTATCTTCACTTATGAAGCATTAATTCCAGGAAGAAATATTGTTTTGGCTACTGTTCCCTTTACCCCATTCTCCACCTTTGATTACATTACACCAGCCCTGGGAAGCAGAAAATGGAAAGAAGACTAAAAACAGAAAAGAAAGATGGAAAGAAAAGAGATGAAAGAAAGACTTTAGGAGACAAAAACATATCAATAACATGGAGACAGAGAAAATGCCTTCAAAATAGCACAGAAAGCTAAAGATGGGTTGGTCTTGACTAGTGTCTTACGATCTTAAACTTACCTGTGATCCTGAGACCCATCTTGAGGTCACGAGCCATATCTCAAATTTTATTTTAGCTCATTGTAAAAAACTCAGTACTTTACCATAGTAGTATGCATATTTTTTTCTTCTGTGGTAGAGTTAATTTATTTAATAATTCATGAAATATTGGTTGAACGCCCACTGTGTCCCCAGCACCACTCCAGGCAGGCGCTGGGAAAAGAGCGAAGAACAAAGTCAGGTCTCTGCACTCTTCAATCTCAGAGTCCAGTGTGAGTGCAAACATTTATTGACAAAGCAGATAGTCTTTTGTTTGGGTGACGGTTTGCCAGTTTGATTTAAATGGCCTTTAGGTCTTATCTGAGTAACTCAGTAGACAAGGTTGTTTTTGAGATGGGAAAGTTACAAGGTTAGGAGAGAAAAAATCCAGAGTTCTCTTTTGGACTGGTTCATTTGAGAGGCCTGTGGGAAATTCAAATGGAGATGCAAGTCTGGAACTCAAGAGAAGGTTAGTGCTGAAGATATAAATTTGGGAGTCATCTGCATACAGTTGCATTTAAACGCAGAGGATGAGAACAGATCTGCTAAGGAGACGGTATAGATAAAGAAGGAAAAAAATGCCAAGGCCTAAGCCTTTGAGATTGCCAAATTTAGATCTGAGGAAGAAAAAGGACTTAGCAAATAAACTTAGAGGGAAAGTCCGGGAGACAGAAGTAAGCAAGGAGTGTGTGGTATTACGGAAACCAGAGAAGGATCCCGGAGTCTTAACCCATACACATTATTTTATAATGAATGGCTATACTTTTCTAATAAAATAAAAGTTAAAAGCACAGAACCCATTTCAACTTCTTTATAACAATACTCTGTATCAATTTCAAAATGTTGCAATAAAAAAGTTAAGGAAACACCTTGTAATTTGGTTTGGGATATTTATTATTTCCTAGCTCAGGAAGAAAGCCTCAGAACAATTTCTCCAGGACTCTGTAAATCACTGGAGTAGAAGATAATAGATGCAATAAATAGAAATTATCATATAAATGCCAAGTCCTATTACTATATATAAAATAAATTCCCCATGCAACTACAAAGATATGAAAAAACAATGCATAATTTTAGCATTCTGTTTAGAAAGATCAATACAAAAGATTGATAGCATTTTTATTGAAAGCTAGATTCCATGTGGTTGTTAGGTAAAGGGAAGCATCTTTGGGGACTCTACATTATAGAAAAAGTAAATAAATTCATGAGCTCATACCTCAAAAGTAACAGACAAAGAAGACTGGAATATGAAAATGGCTATTTTAACAAACACTCCAGATCAGTCTCATCCAATTGAAATATGACATGAGTCACAAATATAAGCACCCTATTTCATCTCAAATCTTCTTGTAGCCACATTTTAAAAAAGCAAAAAGAAATAGGTAAAATGAACTATGCTAGTGTATTTAACCCAATATATCCAAAATATTATTTGAACAGATAATCAATATAAATATTAATAGGTATTTTACATTTTTATATTAATTCTTCAAAATCCATGGCTCAATTTACACTGATAAGCACATCTCAGTTCAGACTAGCAATGTTTCAAGTATTCATTAGCCACATATAATAAGTGGTAGCCATTTAGGACAAAATAACATAGATGGTTCTGTTACTATGGGCAAATTACCTAGTTATCAATAAAGGAAGGAAGGAAAAGTAAATCAAACATTGTTGAGCCTGACGGGCTGGGGATCAGGAGCCTGTTTACCTCACTAGGAAGGTACAGCCTGACACACTCCAGAGGATCACAGCATTGCCCCACCAGGGAATAACACTCTGCCCTCTCTCCTCCAGTACTAGATTGCTGGGGGGAGCGGTGAGAGGTAGGCACATGCACAATAGAAGTCAAAATAGTGCAGGGAAAGCTTGACATAGAGGCCTGCCTGTCTCACCTGGGGAAAGATTCATTTGTTTGGGAGACAGGTACATCAGAAGCCAACGAAGGCTTGGGAAGTTGAATAGTTAATTTGTAAAAATGCCGGGTTTATCCAAAACCCAAGATAATATAACCCAGCTTACCATAAAAGAGCTCTCTCTTTCTCTCTCTCCCTCTCACTTGGGAACACACATTTACCCTATTCCTTCATGTGTTCTCTCCATAGTAACCATGCGGGCTTAGCAGCCACATGCCCCCACACCTAGAAGCTGTGTGGACTCCAAACACAGACTCCAGGCAGGGGCCTAAGTCGAGCAGCACAGCCAGAAACAGCACTAAGCTACCTGAATGGGGACGGAGATTGCTAATGCTAGAACAATGAATCGGATACTCGGATATTGGCCTTTGTTTTCAGCTTGCTGCAGACATGGTTTTCCATGATTGGGATGGATGGAGATGGGACAAAAGCACAGCCGCAGCCTTCCATTTCCATCCGAATAAATCTCGCCACACCTCATCCTCCCTTGCGGGTCTGCTGGAATGCTTTCCTTCCACACCACGAGAAGCCCATTTCCACCTGCAACAGTTCTGCCATGGAAGACCAACCACTGAGCTCTGATAAAAGAGACAATAGCTGCCTTTCATACAATTTCAACTCTAATACACATGCCAGGCACACAGCACACAATCAATTAACGCTTGTTTTGCTGTTAAACATCCTGAAGAAAAATCAGAACAAGAACCAATCCTTAAGAGGGTGGTTTGCAATATGGCAAATAGCAATATCACAAAGCTAAAATAAAAATGTGTCTGTTCCCACATCCACATTCATCTGACTGCCACATTGCCCAGTTATATAACTCAGAGCTCAAAAGTAGAATGGCCACTCAAAAACACCCTGAGCTGAAAAAAATTGGGATAAGAAAGTGGGAAAAGGGCAAGATGAACCTACAAAGTAATTACATACGTCACTGAAGATTATAATGAAAACACATTTGTTCACACATTATTTCAACGGCATTCTTCTCTGTGGCCTCTAATTTCCAGGCCACAAATCGGGCTTCCCCTTTTGTAACATGCTCCAGCTTCAAGGTTGATGATTGTTTACCCAGAAAGAAAAGAAGCAAAAAATTATGATCTAAATAATCACCATTAATTATCAAAAAGCCCATTAAGTCTCATTCTAACCAGTAAATTTTTTTTCTCACCTTCTGGGAGAAAAAACAAGGAGAAAGACAAGTACCATATGATTTCACTTACATGTGGAATCTAATGAACAAAATAAACTGGTAAACAAAATAGAAACAGACTCATAGATACAGAGAACAGACTGAGAGCTATCAGAGAGGAGTGGGGTTGAGGGGCTGTGTAGAAATGGTGAAGGGATTAGACAAAGAAAAAAACTCATAGACACAGACAACAGTGTGGTGATTACCAGAGGGATGGGGACAGGTAGAAGGTACAGAGGCAATCAATGGAAGGGAACTTGACTTGGGGTGGTGAACACACAATGCAATGTCCTGATGATGTGTTATACAATTGTACATTTGAAACCTCTATAACTTTATTAACCCATGTCACCCCAATAAATTCAATAAAAAAATTTTAAATTTTTAAAAATTAAAAAAGAAGCAGCATTATGCTCATATGACTTATAACAAAGAATCTCATTTTTTCCGAGTATCAGCAGATACTTTTCACGTCTGCCTTGAGAAAGGGAAAGACTGAAGAATGGAAGCCCAGCTGGACCCCAACTTTGTTTATATCCATTATTGTTAATGTGCAAAATAGCAGTAATAGGGAACAATACATTTTTCTTCATCCTGTTGACTTCAATGTACCAAGGGGGAAAACCTTGTCATTTTCCATATGGTAATCCAGTTCATGTGCTGTTTATGCTATTTGGAGATGTGAAACACTTAAAATAACCATCTTCAAAAGTTCCATCAACATTTCTATATTCAAAGGGAGAGAAGTTTATTTTAAATGGACCTCTGCTACTTCAAGGAACATGAGAAAGGAGAGGGAAAGGAGACAAGTTTCTCTCAAGGTAAACTCAGAAACACTGTGAAATCCTAGCTCTGCCTTCAGTTTCTGCTCTCTCCCACCCCTCCTTCTACACTCTGCACATACCAGAACAAGGAATGGGGGTGTAAATCCCCTCTCTCTGCTTAGCAGGAAGCTCCTAAAAAAGCTTATGGATAGATGAGAAATTTGTTGAAGAATCAAGGATTTCTTTATTACTGCTACCTGCTCTTCAGACTGCTTTCTTCAGCTGTTTCACCTATATGAGTCTGATTTCTAAATGTGTGCCCATTCTGAACTCCGTTCATTGTCCTCCTGTTCCTCTTATGCCAAATCCCAAGGCATCAATTGGTCCTGGAGGCTGGAGGCCTGCAGTGTCTTCTATACCTAGTTCTGACTTCTCTCTGTTTACTACATCTACCCCTAACAGTTCTAGTGTTTCTGGAGAAAGATTGGGACTAAGGTGTGTGCCCTGGAATGGTCTGGAAATAGGTTCTTGTGGTGTTGCAAGGAAGGAACTTCAGGGATAGTCACAAAAGACAAATTGAAGCAATGGTGGCAAGATTGATAATACATTATAATAGCCTGAGACAGTGAAACAAAGCAAAGGCTTAAGACAGAGGAGGCAAAATCACAGCAACAGAAGTGAGCCTAGACTGGGTTGTATAAACTCAGGAAGAAAAGTTACAGAGGCAAAAGGACAGTCTTTAAAGCCCACTGCTCGCCTTGTTGCAAGTCTGGGGACCCTCAGAGTTTAGAAGGAAAGAAGGTAAAGGACAGTCCGAGAGGAGGAGGGGAGGATTGCTGCGAGGAGGACACACAGATCACAGCTGCCCCTGCAGAGGCTGCTGCACTGCCTCACCCGCAACCAGGTGGTTTAGCTGTAGCAGGAGTCCAGCCACTGGGGCCACAGGTCTGTGATTGTCCCCAGCAAGCCCAGGAGGAGAACCAGGGCCCAGAGCTGCCACGCCATTACCTGGTATCTGAGGCTGCAAGAGTCTAACTTAGTCTCTTTTCCCATCTGGCTTATGATGACAGCTGCACTTGAGCCCACGCAGCTGCTGAAAACAGAGCCTGGGGCCTTTGTTAGTTTTCCTTGGGTTTTCTTGGGCCTGGGAGAGAGCAAGATTTCATTCTAACCATCCAGTCTTTCCTGGATTTTCTCAGGCTTGCATCCTTACCTGACCCAGTGTTTTCCCAGATTTTCCCAGGTTTGTCCCCTCCCATTTATGGTTGCCATCTTGGCTTCTACCACCCAAGCGTCTAATGAAAGGACTTCCTCTTGCACCATCCTCTCCCTTCCCCTGCAGGGGCAGCTACAAAGCTGCTACTTCCTACTTAATCAGGCTTAGTGTCTGAGTCCATTTGCTCCTTTCCTTTGTTAATGACTCCAGGAACGGAGCTATCACAGATGATAACTATAGTGTATTATAAACTAGTGTGTGATAAACAGAGTGGAACCTAAGCAAGTATCCTCAGATCAAAGTCTTCTCTGTGTCCCATTGCGAAAGATGGCCCAGCAAACATTTAACAAAAATTTGTTTTTTTCATTCCATATGAATTCCCTTCCTGCCCTTTGAAGTCCCACTGCCCCCTTTCTTTTTAGCTTAAGATGGCAGACAAGCCTCAACTACCCTATTTGTTTTTAAGAATGCCCATATATACATATGCAGTAAGTTTAGTTATTTTTCTCCTATTAATCCATCTCATGTCAACTTGAATATTAAACCAGCTATAAGAACTTAGACGGGTAGAAGGAAGGTTATATTTCCTCCCCTACAAGTGTACATTAAACTATCATGAAAGCTGTGGAAACAAAAATAGTCTGAACAGAGAAAGTCCTGTGCTGAAAGACGAACCAAGGTTAAGGGCCTGTCAGATTGAGTCAAAGCTCTGACTTTGCCTCTGCCCCTTGCCCCCAGCAAGCATGAGGCAGAGGTACACGGAGCAATGAGATGTGTGGCAGTGGGGGCCACAGAGCTACTTCACTTCATTTCATGGAAGATACGAAATTAGGCAGCGAGGATTTTATAGTAACTTGGTTAAATCTAGGACAATAGATAAAATTCAATATTTGACGCCTTTATTTCCCCTGAAATATATCAGCTATTGTTTCTCTATTTCCTGTCACTTCAGTATTGTTTTAAGGCTTATGAAAATTAACAATATGTCCTGGCTGGCATAGCTCAGTGGTTGAATGCTGGCCTGCAAATCAAAGGGTTGCCAGCCAGATTCCCAGAAGGGGGCGTGCAAGGGGCAACCACACATTGATGTTTCTCTCCCTCTCTTTCTCCTTCCCTTCTTCTCTCTAATAAATAAATAAACAAACAAACAAACAAACAAGCAAGGGGAGGAAGGAAGGGAAAGAAGGGAAGAAAGGAAGAAAATTCATATTTTCTCTCTAAAATGAGACTTTTAAGAGAGGATATATATTCTTAAAGTAGAAAATCTATTTAAAAGCTTTACTTTCTAACATGTGGTTACAAATTGAGACCAAGGTGGGACAGAAGGACTGAGCGGGGTCCACTGCATGTGGTAGTTATGAAATTACTAGTAACTGGAGAAGTGAATGGAAAATGTGTAGGCAGACCCAGTAACTGTTCACTCTTTGAAGAGCTTGGAAACTTAAAAGTTGAGAGACTGCATATCTAGAAGAGGACCCCGAAGTCCTGGATGAGTTTTAAGAACATAGACACTTAAGCATAATTATGAACTCAGTGGAAGGGCTCAGTTAAATAATAGGTCTTAAACTATAATAGGCTTTTTAAACATCCAAAAACACAAATAATAATTGCTTATATATTTATGCATGTGGAGTAGGGGAAGTTCTCCCTTTCCCTTTCCCCTCTTGGTTCTTATGGCTAGTCAAATAATTAAAATAATGTAAGGCAGATGTGATTTTTTGTAAGTGTTTTGTGGAAAGTCACCTCATAGGGTGATGGGATCATAAATTTCTAACTGGTCAGAACTCGGTGGGTAGCCATCCCCCAGTCTTATAACTTCTTTGGTAAAAGGTTCATCTTTGCCTTAAGCAAATCCTCTCCATTGTTTTTGTTCATGCAGGTTAATACCCTTTTGAAATAAGCCACAACCACCCTCAAGGAAGCACATAATCTTGTTAACTATCCTGTAATCCAACTCTCACCTTTCTGTAATCTTTCTTAGTTCTCTCCTTAACCTCAAACGCATAAAAGAAACTGCAAACTGTTATTCTGGGGAGCAGTTGGCATCTTGCTCCCTGGCATATATTGTCGGCCTGGTTCATACAAACTCATAAAAACTCTCTACAGGTTTGGACTATTCTTACATCAACAAAGATTAACAGGAGGAAATCACATTCAATAAATACGCATGGAGAATTCACATAAGCATAAAAAATTGACAAAAGGGGATACGAATCATTCTTGACCAAAGAGAAGGAGGTAAGGTTCTGGGACTTCAAAGGGAAGTAAGGAGATGACGAAAGTTAATATTAAGTAAATGAATATTTGCTGGGCCCTTTAGAGACAACGGGTCCCACTGTCTCTGCTCCAATGGGCCTTGCTAGGTTTCCTCCCTGTCTGTCACAACTAGTTCACGTTATCCTCTGGTTATGTACGGCGGTTCTCTCCAGACAAGTCTTGTATCTTAAATTCCTTTAGGCAATTTGTGGGAAGGTCAAAGGTTCTTCCTGAGTTATTTGTTTCTTAAAAATAAACCATTCTTATTCCAAAGAAACACATTTGGAAGTGGCAAAATTTGCTTCCCTGTATGTGCAAGCCAAAATTTTAACTCTAAAGCATAAATGTTATGAAGGTGTGTGGGAGGAAGAAACTTTATTCCATCCTCAAGCTTTTTTGGCTCTAGTAATCAAATAGACATCAGACAGATTAACAACAAAAATAATCAATTTTAATTATATACATATATATGGAAATTCTGCATGCATGAGAGAGTCAGCAATCCTACACACATAAGAGGTTCAGAGATAAAAGGTCAAAGTTAGGTGTATACAGCACTGGAAGCAAAGGAGAAGGCGAAGAGCCTTGGGTCTTCAAAGTGCCACTACGGAACTATGAGAAGAGCAAATGTTTAGTAATTAGAAGTTTACCCTGCCCTATGAATAGCTCAAAAAAATTATTTTTGGTGATAAATCATTTTATGGATGGACAAGAGCCCTAATTCAAATTCTAGGTAGTTTTGGGTGGCAGAATTTTCTCTTGAGACTATAGGGTCTTGGCTGCATTTAGCTCAAAACAACCCACATACTGCAGAGTTATATCTATGATGCTTCATTCTCACCCCTTCCCTACAAAGGCCAAATATTCTGGGGGTGGGGGGGGGGTTAAGAGTTTATTTATTTATTTTTAGAGAGAGGGGAAGGGAGAAAGAGAGGGCAAGAAACGTCAATGTGTATTTGCCACTCGTGCACCCTCCAGAGGGGACCTGACCCACAACCCAGGCATGTGCCCTGACTGGGCATCGAACTGGTAAGCCTTTGGTTCTCAGGCCAGTGCTCAATCCACAGAGCTACACCTGCCAGGGCTAAATATTCTGATAAAATTATTATGCTCCCTCCTTATACACACACAAATATTTATCTACCAGGAAATTACAAACCTCATTCTAAATCAAACTACACAGTTTTCTAAATGAATAACAGTGAAAGCACTACATATCAAAATCTATGAGCTGTACCTCAACACCCAGAAGAAAAAAAGGTGAACTAAAATAAATTCAATAAAAAGTCAGAAAGATAGAAAATAAATGCACAAAGCAGAATTCAATTAGAGAAGCCAGATAACAGAAAAATCAAATAAGCATAAATAAGGTAGATGAACATTAACTTAAAGAAAACACCATATTTAATGGTGAAATATTAAAAGAGTCTGCATTAAATTTGGAAACACCGTTATTTAACATTATCCTGGAGATTACAATTACTGCAAAACAAGAGAGGAAAAATATAAGACATAAATATTGAAAAGGAAAATAAAATTGTTATTATTTGAGGATGATGTGATTGTCCTACTACATATGCAAGAGAGATCAAAGTTAAGGTATTAGCCTTGAATAGGAAACTGTCTCTTTAGCAGACTCACAGAGAAGGAGGTAAGAATGTGACTGCAGGAGGTTGAGGCAGTGCATCCACCTGGCCACCATTTCTTCTGTGAATTAGATGGGCATCTCCTGAGAGACAGGAAGCTGAGGGTGAGTATAGGACTTGGGAGTCTGTAAGAATCTGGAGTAACCATAGAGGATGGTACTGGCTGACCCAATTTCAGGAATCCAGATCCACTCATATACCCTAAAAATTCAATGATGGATACATTGAACTCTATAGAATTGCTGATATTTCTAGAATAGTTGTTGTGAGCCTAGAAATTTAGAAATTGGTGGAGTACAAAATATTTTGTTTGGGGGACAAAAAGATTGTGAATGAGAAATTAAAGAAAAAGCAGAACTGATGGAGAACTATAACAAGTGCCATAATCATTGATCTGCCGTCATCATCAATCTACGTGACCTCTAAGTCATCACAAGGAAGCAAAACTCCCCATAGCTATCTTTTTCCTCTGTTCTTTTATTTTTGGCTAATCTGCAATATAGATGATCTACTGAGAATTTACTTTAAATAATACTATTGTGCAGCTGCTAAGCTTATAAGATGTGACTTCTACACTGAGAACAAGATGGTGAATTTGTATTCTTTCCATTCTATATGCACACAGGAGTCTAAATAAATGTTTGTTTTTAATTAAACAAAGCATCCCTTCTTATAAATGTGTAAATAAAAACGTATAAATAGAATTTTTTCTGATCTTTTTTTCCTGAGGATCAGAGATAAATTTTAAAATTTACCTCCTATTATCCCTATTCTCCCAGATACAGTTGAGTTGACCTTCATGCACCTGTGTGTGTCACACACACACAAGCACACACACACACGCACACTTCCTCTCATCCCTACATGTGAAGGTTACTGATGTGGCTGCTCACTGCACAATTAAATATACTCACCTCATCCATCTCATTAGGCCATTAAAATTATTTCAGCAGGTCTAGTATATTCCCTTTCCTCATAGCACACTGCAAGACAACCCCCACCTGGTGACAAGTGTGACGATAGTAGTCATTATTTTCTATTACACTTGAAGGTCATGGCGAATGGGTGAATTCACTGGGGCAATGCTTCCAAAATTTTGATGGAGGATTTATATGCCCAGATTCTCATTTTTGTTAACTAGATTCATGCATGTAACTCTTTCTGAACTCTTTGGAATCTAAATCTCAGGCACTGTTTTGCATCCAGGTAAATACCACATACAGTTAGGTATGAATTTCCCAGTTCCCAAATGGAGTGGGGACACAAGAGGAAGCAGCCTCATTGTAATGCATTTGTAATTCAGTGATCTCATGTGAAACAGTATGCTGAAAATTCGAAAGTATCATCTGTACTAGGAATGCTCAAGCTGTACTGTAAATTCAATCTCATGCTCTCTAATAGGAATTTATCCTGGAGATGAGTACAGTGCCTGCTGCCTGGCTGTGTAATTGAATGGGACAGGGTCTAACTGAAAAAAAAAATCTGCATTTAGACAGCCACACGTATATAAGAAGTCAAGATGATATCATACATTCAGAGACAAAGTAATTTTGCATGTGCCCAGAAATGTTTAAATACTAATATCACTTATAGTTCCATATCATGAGAACAAGTTTCTCACCTTGTTTTCAAGGCAACAGGAAAATTAAGGTCAACAGTGGTCTTTGTTAAAAAATGGCAGACTGTTAATCCCCTTGCTTTAAAGGTAACTCTATATAGGGTATGGCTGTTAAAACTACTTCTATCATAGTTTACGAGATACAAATTTATGTGATAAACTGCATCAAGCTGACTGCTAGGAAACCTCAGTCCTCTTATTGACTGATTTTTCCCTATTATGTTATAGCCTTGAAAGAAGTCACAACCTTTTGTTGTGCTTATTAATTTTACCTCCTGGGAACAAAGCTGCAAGTCAGCTATTCTTCCTCCTAAGACTAGCAGGAGAGTGGTCTATACGCTATAGATCTAAGCTTCTCTGAAAATGTTCAGAGTGACCAAACACAACCTGGCATGATTACACGGGTTATATAACCCAATGTCAGCTGGGGTCATCAGTGAGCGCTAGAAAAGATTAGCTCAAAGCCCCATTCCACGTCCTGCAGAGCTTTGCTATTCAAAGTGCACACTGCAGACAATAGCATCAGCATCATGGGGGGAGGGGTGGACACAGGGGGGAGAAAAACACACCACTGTTGAATCCAAATCTGCATGTTAACAAGCATGCCTTAAAGTTTGAGAGGCACTGTTGTGAAGCCCTCTCTAAGATCCCAGAGAACTCCCAGGGGGCTTAATGCTCTTGGCCACTTCCATTCTGATTTCTTCTTAACACTGATACTTAACATTCTCTCTTTATCATGCAACTGTTCTTTTATTTCTCTTTAGTTTAGGAAAAGTGGAAATCAAATCCTTTTATTGATTTGCGCACACACACATCAAGGTCTGTAATTGTGAAAAACAAAAGCACTGGGCAATTAAGATTATTTTATTCAAGGTATTGCAATAGGGAGAACATCCGTTAAAGAAGCGTGTCTCAAAGGAAAAGAAGAGGACCTGGAGTTTTATGGTTTTATGAAGGTAGGTGAACAAGGGAATTATCCTCAAGTCTTCTGATTGTCATGATGCAAGACAGAGGTGGATCCTACTTTGGAATATGCAAGGACAAGGTGGTCCATTGTGTTAGGCATTTAAGGAACACAGGGATGTGGGATTACTTCCTATGGGTTTCCTAAAAGGACTAGGGATTACCTAATCAATGTTGTGAAAAAATAATAGAAATTATTATGTAAAATAATTTTTAAATAACTGAAATGATGACATGAAAATGTAGTAACCCTACACTATGGCCTGATACAGGCAGAGCAGTACCAGGACCCTACTGGAAACATCTCATGGAACACCACGGGCATTAACAAATCTCTAGGACCTTCCCATGCAGCACACAATTTCTGAAATGTTTGCTTCAGTAACACTTAACCTACAAATATAACCGAGGGAAGGTCAAACATCTCTTCTGATTTGACAATGCTTCTTCCTCTACAACTCATCGATAGTAACATATTCCTTCTCCCCGCCCCCCAAAAATGACTGTTTCTAATACCACTCTTTTCACAACGTAAAAGAACAAATTCTGTGTGATTGTTCAGCTACCCCTCTTGGAAATCTCAGACAGTTTCAGGTGAAAAGATAACAATCAATTTAGGGACATAAAAAATCACAAGTGTCAGAAATTCGAACACTTATTAATTGGAACAAGGGTGCCTGAAAGGCAGTACTTTGCAACTCACTTTAAAGTGGAAACAAAATATTTTAAAATAAACATGAAAATTAACATGATGGTAGAGAATGTTAACATGAAGAGTTTTTGTTTTCTTAAATAATCAAGGACATAATAAAGTCAACATGAACCCTAGAAGATTATTTTTATGACATAAAATCTTTGTTATCTAAGTAAACTAAATGGAAGGTAAAGAAGAATTATTTAGAATTTATTATTAAGGACAGACCTGCACCTAAAACTATGACTACACCTAAAACTAAAAATAATATTGAAGGTAAAAAAAGAAAGGCATCTGAGACACAAAAAGGCAAACCAATAATGAAAGAAAATATTGTCATTTTGACAGAATGTCAAATTCTAGTTTTGCATTAGTATTTGATACTAAAACTGTTTTTGAAAATCTTGTAAATAAATCCATCAAACATTAATCAGCTTTGATCCCCAAAACTAAAATTCCCTTTTTGGGAACCTTTTACGACTTCCTACATCCATGCGGCCTCTCCTACATTTTCCACTTCTCATTCTAGAACAACCAGCTATGCAACTTTATGACAAAGCTATGCTCTTTTTTTTATATAACAAAGACACATCCTGTATATTTTGCATACAAAGCTGCTCCTCTTTCTCAGTGTTGCTCCTAGTTGAGTATCATTCATGTATATTGATCGTAGGTTTCCACCACAGTAGCTTCTGTTGCACAGAGAAAACTAGGAAGTGAATCATGGGAACTGTCGGCCACACGTCAGCATTTTATAGCAGTAGCTGGGGTGATGAATAAACCTCTCACAACCTTCTACAGCTCTTATAGTGTAACTTCTCAAAATGCGAGAGTTAACATATTTGAGAGACCCAAATACATGGGTACAGACTCTATCACATATAAAATGAGAGGCAAAAAAATCAAACTTAAAATTATGTCTAGTAATTAATGTTGCAGTATTCTACCTTACTTAGGAATGATGTAGGTATCCAATGAATATTCGTTAATGAACTCAACTTGGTTTAAGGTCCAAAGTTTTAAATTACCAAATGCCTTAGAAAAAATTTTTTTGGAAACTTACATACTACAAAACATGATTGCCATTGCAATAAGTTCATCAGAATAATAACTCAATTTGCCTAAATACAAATTTACAATTTTAATGATAGGCATTAAGTAGGTAAGAAGTAATGATAGTTTATTGTATCAGTGAACTTATATAAGTAGAATAAAATTACACATTTGTGTTATATTTAATGCTGCTGTTAACTGAGAGAAGACATATCTTTTTTTTACATATCTGATTTTAATCAAAATTATTAATCTTGTTTGCCAAAGATTTACCAGAATTATGTGAACTTGAATTTTTAAAGCATTTCTTAGTTTTATAAAAACACTTCTTTTCACATTGACAATATTTGAGGTTCAATTTCCCTGATTTCTGGGAGTTTTAGGAGTATTCAATTTATGTAACTACTATTTTATATCTAGACCAATAAAACAAAACTCTTTTAAGAAATTTTATAATCTAATTTAGTGATACCATTCTGAGATAGAAAAACATTACACACTCCAATAATGAAAGGTAAAGAGCCTTTCTAATCACAGACCTAAGAAAACATAACCAGAGGGAGAGAAAGCTTACAACTCCAATTTCAGCCAGCGGTCAAGCAGAAACACAGAAATACAAGACTCACAGAGGAGCTGTTGTATTTCCAATGGGTACAAAGTCTTAACTGATTTGACCTCACAATTGATAAGAGACAAACAGAAAAGACTAAGGTATCAGACTCTGTTGTCTTTTATCCAAAAGAAATAAGATCTCTTCAAACTATTGTTTACAAAGATCATCAAATATTTAAGACATAAAACCAGAAGAAATTCACACTAGAAATCAAGAAAGTACTCAAAAAAAAATCAACATCAAAACCTTATAATTCAACCAGTGGACAAGAGTCCAGCACACAAAACCAGGAGCCAGCTGTACTTGTGACTGGGGCCCCAGAGGGCCCGTCCTGAAAGAGCACCTAGGGCTCACAGAGGACTCTGCCTCTGGATGGAGCAAAGGCGAAAATCTGCCCAGGGGGCCAATTCCACCCACGTCAGCGCAGCAAAATGACTGTTTTTGAAAGACAAATATGCACAGGACAATTAGTTACAATTGTAACTTTGCAGGTTTCCAATTCCTTAAAGACATGTCCTCTTCCCTAAATTATATTTGTATAAGATACGATTGTATTCAGGCTATTGCAATAGGCAAAATATTCATTAATGCGTAACAGCTCAAAGAAAAGAAAGAGTGTCTGGGATTTTATAGAGGCAAGAGTAATCCATGAATTTTATGAGAGCTGTGAAGAAGAATGCAGAGGGGTATATCTTGGAATATGCAAGAGGTAGCTTTTATTTTGGCATTAGCTATTTCCTGGAACACAGAGTGGGTATGTCTTAGGCTACTTTCTGGTAGCACAGGGCTCGGGTAAAGTATAATACTGTGGCTGTGTAAAAGTCATTACAAAAGGTATAAGGAGGCAACGGGCATTCCAGAGGCGTGCAGTCGTCTTACGACAATTGCATTTCCCTTAGAGTGTCATGTTTTCTGATCATCTCCATTCCCTTCCCAATCGATGCAAACAAAACTGATTGGATGTCCCTGCTCTTAAATGCTTTGATCATTCTGCCATACCATTCAGTCCTGTACCTATCTCCCAGCTCCACTCGACTCCATTCTGTTTTCTACCAATATCCCCACCCAGGAGAAAAACTAATTTTCCACTTTCTTATGCAGAGTAATTTAGTTTGCCATTTTTAGCATCAACAGCCAACTCAGCTCTGGGCCTCCCTCTGCTGAGCAAAGATTTGGACAAAGCTCCAAAATTACTACTTGCCAGATCCTCAATAAACTCTTACACAACATGGCACCTTCTGCCCCATCTCATTTGGGAAGAATAAAAAGGTTTCGTTCTTCTACTTACAAGTAATAATCCCAAAAGGGAAAATCATATGAGATATAGAAGTCATGTTGGTACTTGGAGTCAGCAAATTACCGTGGGAGCCCTTCTGCTCCTCCTTTCTATGTAGCTCCCCACCTTTCTGTATCCCTCCAACATTCCTCAGTACACTTAAGTAAACAGCATTTCCCACCCTGCACCCCACACCCTAGCCTTCTCAAGTTCTGCTCCATCAAAATGTACTGAAGCCCATTCTCTTGATACCCAGATCTTAGAAAGCCATTGGCTGGAAAGGATTCTCATAAATTAATCCTATCAAGCATTGCTCAAAGGTGATCTTGGCAGCTCCTAGAAGTGAGATAGAACAACTACAAAAGTCTTTCCAGACAACATTGTCTGTGAGAGAATCACAGACCATTATTCCATTTCCCCTTGCTCCTGGCTTCACCCATAAACTAGGTGTTCCCTGGTTGCTGCTGGTGCAGGGCTCTACTTTCTGAAATTCATTCTCTTTCTCTCTCTCTCTCCCTGTCTCTCCTATGCAATAAGAAGCATTTTTCTCCTCCTGGTTTCTATCAATCCTATGGTAAACAGAGATACAGACATACCAAGATGTAGAATACTCCCACTGCCAGGGAAGACCCACAAGTGGTCCCCAAAGGGCCTGAGACTGGGTAAAATATTCAGTCAAGGGACAGGACTGGGAAGACCAATTTGGTCTGGTGTCCATAAGCTGCTCTGCAATTCAGCTTCTGAGATTCAGATCCTCTCCTACAGTTCCATTCGGACAGTTTCCATTCCAAACTCCGAATGGAAAAGGGCTGATTATTTCACATCCTTAAATCCCAACATCAGCAACTTCTGACTCCATTTTTTGCACCAGTCCTCACACATTTGTTTTAACTGGCACCCTATGTGAATCCTCGACAACTCTGCCACCGTCATTTGAAGAAATGCTCACTTTTCCCCTTCGGTTTGTCATTTCAGTAATGATGTTCTCCTTATATTGCCTCTTTTCTCCAACCTTGTAGCCATTGGTTATTAAATCTTCAGCTGACCACTCACTCACACACCCTCCCCATGGTAACTAGTCACCATTTTAATCAATTTATATACTAAAGTGTTAATGACTGATTTGATGTAAGGTATAGTGCTTAGAATTTTATTATAAGAGAGATGTCTTCAAGATTAAAAAAAAATTATGCCAGACATCATGTGTTATGTTATGTTATGTATTCTTTGTATATTAACTAATTTAGTGTTTTGTGTGTGAAAAAGTTATTATTTTTAAAAATTGGTGGGCAGAGAAATGAAACAATTTCTGAAGGCCACATAGTGAGCGACACAGCCAAGCCTGTGACCCAGGTCTTCACAACTCCAAAGCCTTTTATCTCTCCCTCCAACTAAGGGGGTTCATCTAGATGGAATTATTTCCATACGCATCTTTTCCTGAACAGTGTGACTTTTTTGCCAGGATCCACACTCACATTCCTCTTTTGAAAATAGCTGAAAATATTTGGAAACTGGGAGATGAAGGGAGAGGAAGGAGGTAAGTGCTTGCCAGTGGCAGCCAGTGGGGGAGCAGCCAGGTCCCCAGTCGGTCTGGAGTGAGCGGCCTGAGCCCTGTGCAGAAAGGAACGTGAAGGCCATACAGTTCAGTCTGAGGTGATCATGGACATAATTCAGAGCATGTTTTCATGGGAGGGTTTAAAAAATCCCCAACCAGCCATGCCAAATAAAGTATCCAGTCTTTTTTTTTTTTTCCCCATCTCTAACAGCTAAGTAATGGGCCTCTGGATTCACGAAAGAACACAGGAAGTTAAAATTAAAACTGAGCCATAAATTCAAAAGTGGGACAACTGAATAAGGCAAGACACATGATTCACATTAAAGTGCCTTATAATACACATGTTTTCTGCAACATAGAAAATCACATATAAAGATGTCATAAAAATCATGGGGGAAGGAAATCCTACAAATTTCTAGGAACCAAACTAAGGTATAGAACATTGGGAAGTTCCAGTTCTCATTACCTAGTATGTTTGAATTACTTATAATGTTCATTGCATTTATTGCCTTGTCAGATTTATTTTAATAAACATAGCAAACACAAGAGTTTTCATTTGTTTACTTGTGACCCTGGTCTCTCTGTTCTCCCTCCCCTCTGGCAATGCAAATTACCAAATGTTGAATTTTTTGTATAGAGTTTTGCTTAGGAACCTCAGCTTTGTGGTTAGAATTTAATATATTTGTGGAAGGGTTTAATATATTCAAAGGCTAATTTCCTAGTTACTAAAATGAAACTAAGACCAACTTATTTTTCTTTCTATAAAGTAGAAACAACATAAAGAACACTTACTCACCACATATGTTTATATAAAGCAAGTTTTAATGTCACTTTGCTAAACATTTGAGCACTTAATTCTTTTTTTTAATTTTTATTTATTGATTTGAGAGAGAGAGAGAGAGAAACAGCAGTTTGTTGTTCTACTTATCGATGCATTCATTGGTTGATTCTTGTATGTGCCCTGACCGAAGATCAAACCCACAACCTTGGCTTATTGGGAGGACACTCTGACCAACTGAGCTACTAGGTCAGGGCTGAGCACTTAGTTCTTTAAGCACTTTCTGCAAGAGAGCAACAAGTGTGGTGTCAATCCCAGGCAGAGTTTGGCACACACAGATGCCATGGGGGAAGCATAAACATCATTGTAGTAGCCTCCAGGAAGAAACAGTGAATCCTCCTGTGGGTCTGACGTGAGCAGAAGGAATGAGGGTCTTTCATACCAGGCTGTCCGAACAAAGGTAGAGTTTTAAGAGAGCAGGGACTCCTGGCCCATGCATTGGTAATCTACAAGCCCCTCCTGCTCCTGCAAAACCACCCAAGTCTCTCTTTAAGAGAGTAGGAAGTCCAAGGAAGAAATTAGAAATGCTTGTTACAAGGTAACACTTTCAAAGAGAATGGCATTACAAAAGAGGGTTTTCCCACAGGACCCTACAATACAAGGCACATCAGAGACGAGAGCCTCAGTGGTGAGTGGCTGGGCAGCCCGGGGTGTTCCTTAGAACCCTGCCTCTCTGTGAAAAATCTTAAATGTTTTTTTAGACGCTTACAGATGGATCACGAGAATTTTCAGAATTTTACATAAAAAGTGCTTAGGCTACTTACTAATAACCAATTAATTGCTAGAACCTAATAAAGGGAAATAATAGTTTGCTAGAGGATTTTTAACTTTCAACTTACTAACTTAAAGATATCAGGTTATTTTAAGGATATTGTTCCATAAAATGAAATAGTGCTAAAGTTAATAAGTGCTCAATATATATTGCTGTCAACAAGTTTACTGCCATTTTTCTTTCTAGTTTCTCTCCAGTGATTTGTTTTGATGAAGTTAATCATCACTGGACAGTAGTAGTTACAAGGTTAGGGGACCATGGGTCTCTTTGATGGTCCCAAAAGGGCCATGGCTTTCAAAGTTTGAGAATTATCATCCTTGAATACAGCTAGCCATGAACTTCATTCTCTCTGTACATAGAGGAAAAAATGCCAAATTGAAAACAAAAATATAATTTTCCCATTAAAACTTTTCAACTGAGATAAATGTATTGCCTAAGGAATTCTTTTTATCACCTAAGGAACTCCTCCTGGCTTTCTCAGGTCAAATCCTAAACCCGAACTTTTCCTGTTTCTGGTCAGAAAATCATCAGAATGCCTAAACATGTCCTATTCATGCTTTCTCTGGAAATGATTCTATCTAGTTCTATGGCTTTGTATACCATCTATGAGCCAAATATTCCCAAATAATGATCTCCAGCCCTGGCCTTACCACTGAGCTCCAGATTCTTATATTCAACTAATTGCTTGATACTTCCCTTTAAATGCTTAATATATTCCTCATATAAAACATGCTCAAAAATCTGGGCCCTATTTTTTGGGCCCTGGCTGGTGTGGCTCAGTGGACTGAGTGCTGGCATGCGAACCAAAGGGTCACTGGTTTGATTTCCAGTCTAGGGCACATGCCTGGGTTGCAGGCCAGGTTGAGAAGCAACCACATATTGTTTCTCTCCTCTTTCTCCCTCCCTTCCCATCTCTCTAAAAATAAATAAATAAAAATCTTAATGTATATATATTTATTGGCATAATTCCCACCCCCCAACACACACATGCGTGCACACATCCCACTTCTCATTTTTTCCCTGTTTTTTTTTTTTTCATTTCATTCATTTCTTTGGCATTTCAATTCCTAATGCCAACAATCTAGCAAGATTCCCAGATTTTAGTCTCATCTAGGCCCTCCCACAAAGTCTGTGGTTTTCCCAAAAGTTCTTGCAGTTCTAGCTCCAAAAAATAACCCAGATCTACTGGTTCTTTTTCTCCCCATTGATGCCACTCTGATCCAAGACACCATCTGCTCTCACCAGGGTTCCTAGACGGCCTCCTAACTGACTTTCCAATGTCTTACTCTGAGCACATCCATCCTCGCACCCAACATACACACACAATCTATTCTCTGTACAACCAGACACATCTTTCCAAAATGTAAATAAGGCCATGTCACTCCCCTGCTTGATGCACTCCAATGGCTTACATCCCCCTCTTAAAAACAAACACCTGACTTACAAAATTGGACATTGAATTGATGAGGCTTAGATGAGATTTTGAACTTGGGTTCATGCTTTAATGAGTTTAAAGTTTTAGAAACTCGAAATGGTATTCATGTACTTTCTAAAAAGAATTTATTTATTTATTTTTAGAGAGAACAGAAGGGTGGGAGAGAAACATCAGCATGTGGTTGCCTCTCACACACCCCCACCAGGTACCTGGCCTGCAACCCAGGCATGTGCCCTGACTGGGAATTAAAGCAGTGACCCTTTGGTTCACAGACCAGCACTGAATCCACTGAGCCACACCAACAGGGCCATACACATACTTTTCAAGTGGGACAAACATGAATATTTGAAAGCCAGAAGTCAGACTGGGTAAGGGAGAATAATGTTCATTCAAAGGTTCTCCAGGCCTGCGAATATGTTACCTCCATGACCAAAGGAACTTTGCTGATTGGATTAAATTAAGGACCTTGAGATGGTGAGATTGTCCTGGATTACCTGGGTAAATACAATGGACTCACAAGTATCTTTATAAGGAAAAGGAAGAAGGCAAAAGAGTCAGAATCAGAGAAGGCAATGTGGCAATGAAGGCGGAGATCAGAGAGAGAAAGAGAGAGTTTGATTGACATTTGATGACACTGCCCTGCTGGTTTGGAAGACAGCGGAAGGGGCCACTGGCCAACGAATTCAGGTACCATCTAGAAGAAAAAGGAAGAAAATGAATTCTCTAGAGCCCACAGAGGGAATGCAGATGCCAATACCTTGATTTTTGTCCAATGAAACTGATTTTGGACTTCTGAAGTTCAGAGGATAAGAAATGCATTCGTTTTTCCAAATTTGTGGCAATTTGTTACAGTAGCAATAGGAAACTAATACAGGTCCTCATAAAGAAGGTTATTTTATGTGTGTGTTTGTGTTAGTTTTACACTGTTTTCTAACAAATTTGAGATTTAAGTGGCTTCCTTATTTGATGCATACCTATTCTTATTAAGTATTCTGTTAGAAAAAAATTGAATGGCCAAAGAGAATAATTATACCTTCTCAACTGTTCCAAAAACAAAACTAGAATGAACCTGCTCATAATTCAAAAATACTTTTTAAATTATATCATTTTAACTTACAAATTTATATAAAAATTTTTGTTTTTATTGTGTAATAAATTTGTGTCCATGCATATTAAAAAATATTTAAAATTACCTATCTTCAAGAAAAAGAACTGTTTCTTATTAATATATACAAAGTAATATATATCAATGTTACAAAATGGGTTAAGCTAATGAAAGTTGAACCACATATCATATTTAACATTCAAATTTTTCTCCTACTTGATATCATTATAATTTAAAAACTTATATTTATAAATAAGAGAATAAAAATAGTAAGTTATTTTTTGTTTGTTTGTTTTTGTTTTTGCCTAGGCTGGTGTGGTTCAGTAGATTGAGTGCTGGCCTGTGAACCCAAAGGTTGTTGGTTCAATTCCCAGTCAGGGCACATGCCTGGGTTGCAGGCCAGGTCCCCAGCTGGAGACATGCAAGAGAAAACCAATCAATGTATCTCTTGCACATTAGTGTTTCTCTCGCTTTTTTTCTCCCTCCCTTCCCTTGTCTCTAAAAAATAAATAACTAAAATCTTTTTTAAATAGTAAGGGTTTTTTTTTACCACTATATGCTAAGTCAGCGACAAAGAAGAGAAGTTCAGGATTTGCCAGAAACTGTTTGCAGTGGAATAATAATAAATGTTTAACAAGCACACCCAAAAGAAATGAGGAGGGGGGGACCATCCTAATAGCTTCTGCCAATTTCTATGTTGTAAATATTCCTACCATGGCTGATTTTAAGATATCACTATAATTTCAACCAGCTTGCCAACATTTCTGAAAACTTTACAATTGATTCTTGCAAGCTGAAAGAAGCTCTCTCCTGTACACCACCAGTTGTACAGCACACAATTGTTTAGCTGCCAGTAGAAAAATTGTCCTATCTCCATCTACCAAGGAGTCCAGTAACTCAAATCCACTGGATATTCATTTATCTCAGAAAAATACTCATGCAATGACATTTTTTTTACTGAAGATGAATAATTATCTTTTACTTCACTAATGCTTTATTTTTAACATGAATAAAATTAAACACCTATTTTTGAATGCCTACTTTATACGAGGCATTTCATTTTATATTCATTAACTCCATTAATTCTCACTATAGCTCTAGGATCTCAAATAACTCATAGTTCCAGTAACTAATTGCCTGCATCCAGTGCTCAAATCTCTTTTATGATTGCAGTAAAACGGCTCTTCACAATTGTTGTTGAGTGTATTTAGTCACATTACATTAAATAAACAGTAGATTCACTCATTTTAGCCATTCATCCTTTAGACTTTGTCTTAATGCCTTTCTTTTTTTCTGGAAGAAAAGAAAATGTACCTTAAATTTTAAGTTCTTTGCATGGTATGGTAAAGCAGCCCTTCCACATTACTTATTTGATTATAAAGTTGTCCACAAAGTTAATCATTCAAATAATTATTTTCCCAAAATGTATAACTTTTGTCCCTCTCACCTCCCCTTCAACCCTGGTTTGCAAGGAAAAGATCACGAGGCAAACCGTTCAAGTCAGGGTGTCAGTGACAAGGCAGCCAATGGTGTGTGTTAGGGGCTCCTAAAACAGTTTTTCCTTATATAGATGTGCTCCCTCTGTGCATGTCTGGGCAGATTTTTTTATTAAAATCTCCTTACTGAAAATGTATTTATCCATGAAGCACTTTACAAAATAACCTCTCTTCATAGGCATTGTTATAAATATAGGAAACACAGCCAAATTTTTAAAATAAGTCAAACTACTATTATCTATGCTTTTATCCATCCAAGTGAACCTCAGTCATTCCATTGGTGTTGAAAACATGCCTTTTGAACACACTAGAATAGGCAGTGCTTCATGGGGGATATTTTTTGTTAGCTTGGCTGCCTGGTTTTGATCCAAAATAGATTCAACTATTTCTATCACACAGAGATGCCTATCACAGGAGTGTAACCTCTCAAGGTGAAAGGAAAACTAACTGTAACAATTTTTAAAACACCTTTATTTTTTGGACTTTTTATTACATTCTTCTGAGCCAAGATGTTTCTCCTTTCATTAAATTCTCCTACATTTTCATAATTTGTAAATGTTACTGCAAGACCAATAAACTTATACATTTGCCACTACTGAGGGCTTTTAATCTTTTTTTAATAAGAGCTACCAAGGCTCACCTGTTTTCTATGACAATAATTCCACAATTAAATTTTTAAATATATTGTACATTTTTTAATCTGCCACTTCTGTTCAGCAGTTATGGTTAGCCCGGTGTTGACATGGTAATTATTCTGAAGCTCATTATGAGTTTTAGAACAATGTCAGGTCTGGTTCACCCTTGTTAAATTTTGCTATGAATTTTCCTCTGCTATCTATTTTATTTTTAGTGGCTTTAACCTATACTTAAAAATATTTCCTTTTCATCACCAAATGTCACTAGTTGAAAATTTAATCTAAACAATTATACTTTAAGAAGGTAAATGAAGAATGACTTTAAAATCACTGGATACACAGTGAGAGATAAAGATTTGGTTTATAATTATGTCCATCAGAAATCCACACAGGGAGAGATGGACCTTTATCACAGTAGTACCTATGAAGGCCAAATATGTCTGGGTACAATTGCAGCAAGTTGAACTACTGTGTAGAAATTATTTTTTGCATAATCAAAAGCTTAAAACACCTGGTTCAAAAGAAGGAAAACTTCTGTTTCAGAAAAATGATGTACAGCTTCTGCAGACTCCCAGGGAATTTATAACCCTCCGCTCCTGGGCTCCAACAGCCAGAATACGGGCACTAAATGGGATGGTTATTTTGGCTCCCCTGGAGAAACATGCACTGGACTGCCCGTCTCAGGCACCCAATATCCCGGATGTCCACTCTTGCTCTTCTGTCATTTAATTTCTCTCCTGGCTATCAAAGCAACTAACGATCAGATTGGCCAACAAGGAATACTACCCAGCACTATCTAGTGAAGAAGCAGAATGGAAACAAAGTTTCATCGTGACCAGGACCTCCCATTGTAAACCTTCAGAAAAGTGGCAGGAATAATGCAACCCCTGTGACTATGTCCTTCACCTAAATGTTTTTTAAATCCTTCTTTTCAATAGCATACATCCTGAAACCTTAGATACTTACCCTCACTGCCAACCACCACCACCCAAAGAAATTTTAATACTATAGAAATATATGCAATGTATCTGTTTATGTACTGTATGTATACTTACAGATGAAAGGAGTAAGCTTTTTTACTTCCTAAGAACCAACCTCCACTCCTTGGAGGTGATATTTCTCCATTCAGGAATGCATTACCCAGATACATTTACTTGTTAACATTCCCATAATTGCTTTCCATTATTTCTTCATACACACACATTCATGCATGCACAGGTGCACACACAGAAATACATATGCACATATGCATAACTTTACATTAATTAAATTAAATTCAGCAAGTATATAATTTTATAATTAGCAAATTTACTGGTTTTTTCCAAGAAAATTGACACTCCAGAAAGAACTACCATAATCATTGTGGAACAGATGAGCCTGCAGACAAGCCTGGCCCCGTTAGGAACGCACCCTGTTCCATTACACCCGCTATAAATTTGGTATCTAATTTTAAGAAAAGAATTGCCCAGGTAAATCCTCCAATATGAAATAGTTGCAAGTCGTACACCTATATAATTGAATGATCAGACCAAATGTACAGAATAAATAGAAGGTACCTCCATAAATGATCATTTCCATTCCACATTGATTGATCTGAGCATATTATTTTTGACCAGAATTAATCAGAATAACCTGTTCATAATCAGTAAGTTACTTAAGGTCTAAAAAGCATGGGTATTTTTTCTTGATAATTAAGATCAAATAAATGGTGTTCCAGATGACAAAATAGAACTGGGAGTTCAGTTAGGTCAGTCTTACCATGGTGCTTATATGCGAGCCCCTCCTCATTGCTGGTTCTGGCAGCTGAGCTCTAGTCCTAATACAAGGATTTAGTTGAACTTTCTAGAGGTTATAAAAAGTTTATGATATCCAGCTTGATAAGATCCTAAGTGTTTTCTTTGAAAATCTATTTTTAGAAAAATTTGTTTATATATTTAGAGATGTACATAAGGTTTTGTTTGAAAAAAATATTTCCATGATCAAAATATATTTAAATTCACTGCCATGTATCGAAAGCTATCCTGTCTTTCATAACAATTGTGGAGAGAGATAGGTTAAATTGTAGGTTCCTAAAAAGAAGGTTATGTGTGTTATGCAAGATAAAATTATACAGAAGGTAAGAGACAACACTCTTCAGTCCTGATACTCAGAAGCATTTTCCTTAGTGACCAGAGATTGGAGTGGCCAATCCACCCTGTTTAGGGCCGCCCTGCCTGGTCTCAGGAAGCTGTGACCCCCTGTGACTTAGGCTGAGTGAGAGCCCTCCGGATCAGGAGCCACTAAGGAGACAAAACTTATTCCCCTGGCATGAACGCTACCTGTTCTGTGCCTGGCCTTTAAGTGCTAGATCAGTTTCCAATGACAGGTTAAGACTCCTCAGAGAGGAACGACCTAAGCCAGGAGCTGATCTCGTAAAGGCCTGTGGAATGAGACTCATGAGGCTGTGGAAATAAATGAAGGAGCTGTGGAAAGGAAGGGGTGATCATCTACCCCTGCCCCCTCTTATCCTGAGTCTTTGTACTTAGATATGAGAAATCCAAGTCTCCTTGCTGCCTCTGTCTCCAGCCCTTCTCAGGGGTTAGCAAAAGGGGCAGCTCAGACCAGAGACCTGGGGTAATCAGGCCTGGGACAAAGAATATGCAAAGACCCTGTGAGATCTGCTTGCTGGAGGATGCTCTTTAATTAGAATATGAAGTCACGGGCAGGAAACAAATCTAAGCTTTAAGTCCTGTAGTCTTTTTAAATGATAAAATCCCAAAATCTCTGGCTTAACATCCCAGTAGGAAATCTGCTAGCACCTTTCAAAAGCTAACTACTTGTAATTTGCAAACTATATTGGTATTCAAGAATAAAACCCACTGGGACAAGGGAATGGGGCACTCCCCACAAGGGGGTTAGCGGGGCTCTCCCCACTAGAGGGTTTTCTCCCTTCCTGACTTCCCTACAGAAAACTGTTTCTATGCATGATGATTTCTCGTGTTTCAACGAGCCGTTCGCAGTGTGTTTAAGCGAGGTTTGAAAATTGCAACACCAGCCAACTTCTAGCAAAGTGTGTGTTTCTTGGTTAAAACCAGAGAGAGGTGCTAGTAACAAGAAAAGGGAAAAATTTAAATAATAATAAATTAAGCAGCATAAACTGTTCACAGAAAAGGAAATGCAAATGGCTCATATTTAGTACATATTAAAAATGTACTAAACCTCACTCATTACAACCTAAATGTGAATGAAAACTGCAATGAGATTAATTTTTTTCTCTACCAGAAAGAAAACATGAAAAGACTGGAGAACACTCAGTGTTGGCATATGGATGTGGTGGCAGGAATCCTTACACCTTGTAGGCAGAGGTGTAAATTGGTACCTGCTCTGTAGAAGGCAATTGGGCAACATTAATCAAAAAATTTCAGGCACACAGATCCTTGAAGTGTGAAATGTGCTTTCAGGAAATTATCCTACAGATATATGTGCACTTGTGCACAAAAAAACATATATACACACTAAAAAAATGTGCACAATTTTATAACAAGAACAGCCATAAACAAGATGTCTATTAACATGATGCTAAACAAATTATAATTAAACATTATAGTGAAATACTATTTATTATTAAAAATAAAAGGCAGCTCTACATGTGTAATTGTGGAACAACCTCTAAGATACATATCTAAGATTTTTTAAAAGAAGGAGTATGTAGCCCTGGCTGGTGTGGCTCAATGAATTGAGTGTCAGCCTGCAATCCAGAAGGTCACAGGTTCAATCCCCAGTCAGGGCACATGCCTGGGTTGTGCCTAGGTTCCCCAGTTGGGGTCATGCAAGAGGCAACCAATCGATGTATCTCTTGCACAATGCTATTTCTGCCTCCCTTTCCTCTGTCTACAAAGTAAATAAATAAATTTTTTTAAAAGAAGTAATATGCAGAAAATAATATATATGTTGTTATCTGCCCAAAAATATGACTATAATCATATAAGATTATACAGACATAGAATATTTCTAGAAAAGCACAGCAAAAAAACAAGTAACCATGGTGGCCTCTCAGAAGGGAAACCGGAAGTCAAAGGGTAACAGAGAGGCTAACTTTCACTGTATACTCCCTCGTACCCATTGAGTTTCACGCCATATACATGCACTGCCTGGTCAAAGATAGAGAAATAAATACAATTTTTAGATGATAAACAGAATTTAGCACATCAAATCTCATAAGTATAATCTTTGGTGTCCAAGTAAATCATCCTCCAATAAAGTAATCAAACAAAGAGCTGGCAACCTTTCTCTATAGGTTCTGGTGGTAAATATTTTTGGCTTTGTGGGCCTTAGTTCTCTGTCTCAGCTCTGTCAACTCTTCCAAATAGAGCAAAAGCAAACACAGACAACATGTATACAAGTGAGTGTGGCTGCGTTCCCACACAACCTGATGAAAACAGACAACAGACTTGATCTGCGGGCCACGGTGGACAGACCCCTGATCCAGCTCACTGTGCTCATCACTAAGGATAATTTCTTCTGTCCTAGCTAAGGAAAGCCCTGCTAAGAGATAATGTTGGTTAAGATTCACGAGCATAATTGAAATTACCCCCAAAACAAATCACCAAACGTCAATAAGTTGCCATGAATCACAATATCATATCTATTAAATATGGTATGAGAGGTTTATTTTTTCTTGAAGGAATCTGTAAATGTCATGTATTTAAATGTTAAGTAACTGAATAGAGAGAGTTAGACAGGAATAATAAACCCTTAGATTTTTTTAATTGCAGCACAGACAGTAATTTAAGAACCCTGTTGAAAGCTAATAGCTCGAGGCTAATAAAAATATTGCATCTCAAAATACTAAATATTGACAAATAAAACCAGGAGAATTTATGAAACTATAAATTATATCCACTCTTTCCACAAACCCTAATGCAGTATATTGAACAGATAGTAAAAGTTTTGAGTAGATCATAAAAGGTAATGGTTTGGCTTTAATAACTTGCCAGCTGCATGGACCTCAAGTGAGAATTGTTTTATTAGCACTAAACTCGGTGTTGTTGCTTATTAGTAGGTTTTGCTTAGTCATGATTTCAGTGATTCCTGTTTCCTTGTACACTAAAACCATTGTCAAGGATTTCTGTCCCTCTCTTGACAAGAGAAACAGTGTTTACTTTGATTTGCTTCCCTTGCAAGTTTGCAGTGTGCATTTCAACAAAGTTACCAACACCCAAGGCTGTCTGTAGGTCACATGAAAACACTTAAAACTTAGCAGAAACTTAATAATATCCATGTTGGTGAAAATGGGAAATGGCAGACATCACTGTTACAATTTTAATAGGAATTCAGGGGAATATATGTTATTTTTATAAACAATTTAGTAGGTGGTGTGAAGGTAACTTCACAAAACAAAAAGACATCATGTCAAATATCTTAACAGACAAAGTGATAGCAGGAAACCACCAAGGTTAAAGCAAGTTCAACTGTTCAAAACACAGTTGCTGAGAAATAGTCTATCATTACAGTGGCTCTGCACACTTTCATTCGCAGCATCTTTGCCTGGCCAGTGAAAGATGACAGATAAAAGCTATGGTATAGACAGATGCCATTTCACTCTGAATCAGGCCTTCAGCAGCACATTTCATTTTTAATCCCTTGGCCTGAAATTGGTGGTAAAGATCAAAGCATCTTTCTTTGACTCCACCATTTGGGCATCACAGTTCCGTTTAACATTACCGTAGTATTTCACCAGCAGGTAGCCAGACCTTCAAGGCTGTCAAAAACTCCACATTTTCTTACAGTAAAAGAGTCGTCTAAACCTTTTTGGAGTAAGTGTGCTCAGAATCAGGATGTGGTATGTCCGGAATTCTGAAAAACACACCAGGTACTTGTATACTTCTGTGAGGTCTGCCAAGTTACGTCTGTCAAGGAGCCCACCTTGGGCCCCTTGAAGGACCATGGATCTATAATTTGAAAACATGCCAGCTGTAAAGCACTACAAATCCTTCTGGAAGTAAAGGGATAAATATTAGGTCTCTTCCTCAGGCCAAACTTAAAACTGCAAAAAGATTGATTCACTCAAAAAGTAAAAAACTAACTAAACATTAGAATAAATATTAATAGAAAACAGAACACCAGACCTTCAAGAAAATACTTAAATACAGATCAATTGATTCAATCACATAGAAGTTGTAAAAAATGCAGATCATAAAAAAACTACAAAGGCAAAGTTGGGGACATGAGTTGTATATTATACAAACTTATATATAATAAACACATTTATATGATGGTGCGTTTTACAGAGGATGCAAGGGTTTATATGACTTCTTCACACCGAACCAAGGAATGACACAACTACTCAAATCCAGGCCTAGCTAATCAAAAAGATACTGGCCGGAAGAAAGCAGACTACAGAATGAGGAGTCCAGTTACATAGATTGGTATGTGTTCATATACCCGTGAGTCTACACCAAATTGTTAAAATGTTTAAAAACCTTTCAACTTCTGTCACATACTTCTGAATCATTTGATTTTCTAATGTACACACAGTACTTTTATAAACAAAATTCCTCTGTTGTAATAATGTCAATTAAAATCATGAGATACCATTGTTCATCTGATTTGTTTTCCAAATATGTAATAACCAGTTTGGGTGAAGGTTTGGGAAAATAGACATGTTCATACATTATTTCTGCATTTTGTGTGATTGTGGATAATTTTATTTTATTTTTTTAAAAGATTTTATTTATTTATTTTTTAGAGAGAAGGGCAGGGAGGGAGGAAGGGAGAGAAACATCAATGTGTGAGAGAAACACCGGTCAGTTGCCTCTTGCGGGCCCCCATCTGGGGACCTGGCCTGAACTTATGCAAGTCCCTGACCGGGAATCGAAACTGTGATTCCCAGTTTTGATTTGCAGGATGATGCCCAGTCCACTGAGCCACACCAGTCAGGGCTGATTATGGATAATTTAATTTAATATTTTTATTTCTAATCTTTCTACTATAAACATGTTTTATAATTTAATTTCTCTTTTCTAATTTTTTATTTTTTATTTCAACATTTTATTTATTTATTTTTAGAGAGAGGGGAAGGGAAGGAGAAAGAGAAGGAGAGAAATATCAATGTGTGGTTGCCTCTCACATGCCCTGAACTGGGGACATGGTCCACACCCCAGGCATGTGCCCTGACTGGGAATTAAACTGGCAACCTTTTGGTTCTCAGCCCACACTCAGTCCACTGAGCCACACCAGGCAAGGTTATAATTTAATTTTTAAATAAAGATATAGGAGATAATATCAATATAAGCAAAATCAACAAAAAATATATTCAAGTGCAAATGTAAGAACCCTCCTGGCTCATTCTGTCCTTCTTTCTTTGATAAACAATTATTGTTTTACTATGGTGTGGTTGTCAGGAATTCCTGGTACGTGAGGGCTGCATGACACTCCTGTCCCCGTTGCCCTCCTGCAGAACATTGGAGTGACACTCTGGTAGATAGGGGAAATTTTCATTATTTGACTTATCATACCTTTAGCACATGTTAGAATGTTAGAATGTTAGAATGCAAGCTGTGCATTCCCAGCATTTCCCAGCTTGCAGTTAGATGTGAAACCAGTCACCTAAGACACTGCCTCCTGACACTGTTGTTGATTCCACTGGTACACATTGGAGAACCACTGCTCTAAAGTGACACCAAGTTTCTTTCCCTTACTCAATGTTCGGTGTTTTTCCTCCTTTGACTTACCTGGCCCACAGACGTGGTTAATAAGCAGTAGTTCTCTTTATTGTGATGATCAGCTGCTACTGTGGTCTTAAGCGATAAGCAAACAGTGGTCCCCATTACCTGCCACTCTGACCACGGTCTCTGGATCACAAACATTAGCCCCATTGGCAAGACTTGTAGACATGCAGGATTTTGGTCCCACTCTACACTCCTGGAATGGAATCTGCATTTTAACCGGATCCCCAGGTTATATGCCTGCACATTAAAATATGAAAGGCCCAGGCTCCATTTCCCAACTCCCTTTCCACCTCAAGCCTTACAACTTCAGCTTGAGTCAAAAAAGAATTCCTTCATTGAGTGCCTGTGGCACTTCTCATATGTTGAGGCTTTTTGGTTTCATTTTTGTTTTAATTCATGTTAGAGTCAGGAGCAGAAAGAATCAGCAAATTTTCTATGTAAAAGGTCAGTGTCTAAAAATTTTAAGATCTGTGGATCCAATAGTCTCAAAGTGCTCAATTTGGTGGCTATAGCAACAGCAAGAAAGTGGCCAGAGACAATATGGGGACATGACCGTATTCTAACAAAACTTGGTTTACCAAAACAGGCAGCAGGCCACTTTGGCCAACAACCCTGTACCTAGAGGCAACTCCTTTGGTGTGCTGTGTATACAAATAACCCTTCGACTTTGTGGTTTACGTTCTAGCTAAGGATTAGAAGATGATGGCATCCAGGCTATTGATGCTTGGGTGGCAGCATGGTATAAAGTAGTGAATGTTAGAATCAAATAATTCTGGCTTTTTGAAAATACCGATACCAAGTCAGATTAAATCAGATTCTTAGGAAGGAAAGACCCTGAAATTTGTATTTTTTCTTAAAACTTCTTTCTTGTGGTTTTAGTGTGCAGCCAGCACCACTCCATTTTGCTGTGGACTGAGGGGTTTCCTGGCAGGTGGGACTTTCTGTGCTGTAACCAGAACCATTCCTACCAGGCCAGATGGTTGCCCCAGGAATGGAGAAGCACAGGTGTATAGAAAAAACTATAAAATTGTGTCACATATAAAACTGGGTTCTTTCCTTTATGGCCTGGGGAAATTTTGGGAATTTAAGAAGACTTTTTTCTTCCATTTTAAATGGGGATAAACCTACCTCACATACAAGGAAGGTTTAATTGTGTTTCACAAAACCTAAAATATGGTAGATGCTGAACAAAAGTTCTCTGACTCAATTCCTTTGAAACATAGCCAGAAGTCTTTAGGGCAATTTAAACTTAACTCAACTAAGTATAATCTCTTAAAAAGCAATTAAACTGCCAGTGAAGCTTTGAACATGATTTTTTACATTTAAAAAAAGTGTGTGAACCTATGTGGACAATGAGAACAGAAGTGTAGACAAAAGCAGACAAGAATTTTAAATGGAGAGGAAGAGCAGCAATAGCCCATTCAGGACAGTAGAGAAAGCTACACCTTACATGTATAGGAGACACCACGAAGAAGCAAGCCAATTTGCTCCTGAGAGGGTAGCGCTGCACCTCTGAGTGCCACAGAGGAATGGAGAGAGACCAAGAGCCACAACACAGGACCGGTTGACAACTGTATAGGACCAGACAGACCTCCAGTGTGCCTCTCCATTGCATGTTGTAGATAATATCCCCATAAAATGTGGCTTGCACACTCCAGCTCACTTCAGACAGGAGCCTGAGGCTTTATTTTCAAGGGTCATAAAAAAGAAAGAGCTTGATACTCAAGGACATCAGCAGAGTAACAAGAGAAACAGGCAAGATGAAACAAGAGACTGAGAAGAAGTTTGCAAATGGATCGTGGGAGTCTCCAGGCTCCTTCCTGCTTTCCCCAAATCTTGCTTCCAAGTTAATCCTCCCATGAAGAAAACTAAAGATTTGGGGGCAGAAGAGAAATGGTCTCAGAGAAAATATATAAACATATCTTTCCACACTGACCATTTGGAGCCCCCCAATAAAATAAATGGGTTCAGTGACAAGCAACCTGCTGCAAAGGCACACCCTTCAAATATTCAAGAGGTAACACTCTACTCTGTAGTGGCTCACTCTTAAATATGAATGGTCAGCCAAGAAAGGACCACTAATAATAGACTAAATATACCAAAATGAAAGGGATAAGCAAATAATAAAAAAGTATTCACACAAACAAAACAGATAGTGACAGAATTAAAGTTCTAAGCATAAAATATTAATAGAGTATATCAGAAATAGAATAATTTTAAAAGTCTTTCAAAGATAAAACTTGAATATTTAAAAGAAAAATCAGAAAGTACTCTTGAACATTATAACGAGAGTAAACTGCCCAGAAAACAAGTTACACACACACACACACCCCATACCACACAATAACACACGTTCTATTTTTTTAAAAAGGAAAATGATGATAAGTCATAGAGAGTGAATCAAGGATGTGAACACTAAATTAACATTAGTAGAAAATGGGAGAAAGGTATTAGAAGAGCAAATGTTGCTGAAGAAAAAAGAGATATTAGAAGAGCAAACATTGCTGAAAAATATAAAACATAAAACTAAAGGTTACTAATCTCTAGATGGAAAGACCAAGAAATTCCTCCCACAAGAAGAAAGACACCAATGCCCACCACTCTGCAACTTCCACTCATCAGAGACAAAGACACGATTCTCATAGGTGCCAGAGGTACCTTTACCCAGAATTAAAATGCTATTACATTTCTTCATATACAACACTGGGTACTAGAAGACTAATTATATGTCCAGCAAAACTGTCTCTCAAAAATGAAGGCAACATAATGATGTTTTCAGAGAAGCATGAACTGAAAAAGTTCATTACCAACAGACCCACATTACAAAAACCATGAAAGGAATTCCTCCAGGTAAAGAAAGGGAAATGATGCTAGGCGAAAATCTGGATCCATGCAAAAGAATGAAGTGCACAGGAAATGTTAGCCATGCGGGGAGGTATACAATATCTGATCTTATTACTTATATCTGGTTTAAGATAAACATTTACACACAAAAAAATAACAATGTATGGTGGAATTTACAATAAATGTATCATTAAAACATGTGATAATAGTAGCACAAAGGTCAGAAGCAGAGAAATGCAAGTATATTATTACAAGGATCTTCTACCACACCTGAGGTGACGTAACAAGGAGTAGACTGTGGTGGTCTATGAACTCTAATGCTAGCACCAAAATAACAAAAATTTATAAAGGAGTTATAATTAATAAGCCAAAAAAGGGAATAAAATAGAAAATATTCAATTCAAATGATGTAACAAAAAGAGAAAAAAGTTAACAAAGAACAAATGAGACAATAGAAAACAAATCATAAGATGATAGATTTAAATCTAACCATATCAATACTCACATTAAATATAAATATCACCAGCTAAAAGTCAGAGATTATCATATTGGTTAAACAAGACAAGATCCAATATACACTACCTATATAAAATGTACTTTAAGATCAAGAAAACTTATAAATTTCTAACCAGACTGATCAGGAAAAAAAAAGAGATAAATCACAAATTGCCAATATAACAGATGAGAGAAATGACATCACTGTAATATAGATATTAAAAGAATAACAATGGAATATAATGAATAAATTTATGCAAGTAAATTCAAAAATTACATTAAATAGGAAATTCCTTGAATGATATATACTACCAAAGATTGCTGAGAATTAGCTGTCAGTCCTAAATCTATTGAGGAAATTGAATTTTGAATTAAAATTTTTCTGATAAAGACAACTCCAGATTCAGATTGCTTTCCTGGTAAAATAATGAGCTGGAAGACATATTTTAAAAATATTTTAAAATAAAAATAACAATTATATATAAAATTTTCCAGAAAAATTGAAGAGAAGATAATAGTTTCCAACTCATTCTACGAGGCCAACATTACCCTGATCCTAAAACCTAAGAGAGATATTACAAGAAAACTGTAGACAAATATCCTTCATGAAGAAAGATACAGAAATTCTAAACCAAGGTTTAGAAATTCAAATCAACAATATATAAAGAGGATAATTCATCATGACCAAATGAAGTTTAGCCTAAGATTACATGGTTGGTTTAACATTTAAAATCAATCAATGGAATTCATTATAAAGGGTGGGGCAAAAGTAGGTTTACAGTTGTGAGTACGTGAAACACAGAGTTTATTCTTGTATTATTACTTATTAATTATTGTATTATTTTCCATATGAACAACAGTAAACCTACTTTTGCCCCACCCTGTATTAAACTAAAAGCAACAATCATATATACTTTAATAGACAGAGAGAAAGCATCTTGCAAATTCCAACGTTCAATCTCCATAATAACCCTAAGCATACTAGAAATAAAAAGAAATTTCTCAGTCTAGAATGTCAATGAAAAACCTCCCACTAACACTTCTTTTTATGTTTTGCATGGTTTTTTATTTGCTTCAAGTGGGGCTTGAACTTCCACTTTCCCACAGTCTGGGTCATTTCTGATCCTACTGCAAGGAGCCCTGGCATCAGCTAACATGAGAAACTGGAAATGAAGACCCTCATCCTGCCATCTTGCTGAGAGAGTCTTCAAAGTGTTATTGCATGAGCCTGTATGAATCCTGCTCTCAGCTGTCCACCGTGCTGACTGCCTCATCTCACTGCTTTTTGGCAGGGAGGAGCAGGAAAACGCTGTTCCCAAATTCTCTTTCACCTCCTTAATCACCAAGGCGAAAAACCTCACCTGGATAATGGTCCACCTTGAAGCTATCTCCCTCTCTTCTCCTTGGTTAAAATCTTTAGCACATAAGACAATGTGCAAGCTGATGAGGGGTCATCTCGCTGTTTGAAAGCAGCATTATGAAGTCAGTTTCTACACCAGTTAACAGTACCCTTTATATATGTAGGCCATATCTATCATATATATACAGATATATACTGTAAAGAAGAGGTAACAGCAGCTTCTAAAGACTGATTTTATTCAAGGTTTCCTGTATGGTAGGCACCTGAAAACTGTATAAAAGGGTCTTGCGTGGTCCTACTTGTTAGTTGGGTTCTGGTTTGCAGGACCAGGAACAATGCTAGCAAGACAGCTCTGGGACTGGGAGGGAATTATGCTACCTGAGTGTCTCGCTATTTTCTGTTCCCTATTTTCTGTCCCTTCCTCATGCTTCTGTCTGATTAGGCTAGAGACAACAACGAAAAGATACACAGAAAAAAATTAATACCTATACATAGAGATTTCTATAGAATTTCCTTTTTTTTCCTTTTATCTTTCCTCTGGCAGGTATTGTTACCTTTTTGTTACTGATTTATGCTGCAATAAAACCTCTTCTTTCAGTCACAGCAAGAAACCAAAGCCCAAACAACAGAAAACCCCTCTAAAAAAAGTAAAAAACAAAGGGTTTGAACAAAGAAAGCGGGGGAGGGGGGTCTAACATACTTAGTAATAACAGGCGAATGCTCTACCCCTAAGATTACAAACAATAATACAAGGATGTCCACTCTTACTACTTCTCTGTGTAAAATTTAGTGAAATCTATAAAAATGCTGTTATAACTAATAATTGACTTTAGCAAGTTGCAGGATGCAAGATCAATATAGAAAAATCAATTGTATTTTTATTAACCAGCAGCAATTAGAAATTAAAATTTTTAAATGATACCATCTAAATAACACTAGAGATAAATCTGTCAAAAATATGTAACACTAAAGACTACAAAATGATACAGAGAGAAATTAAATACGATGTAATTAATGGAGAGATATACCTTGTTCAGGGTCAAAGATGAGGAGGAGCCAGCAAAAGATATGGAAAAGAATTGTCTAGGAGGTCAAATGAGAAACAAGAGAGTGTGTTCAAGGGGCTAAGGAGGTTTTTTATATATTTTATTTATTATTTTTTTAGAGAGGGGAAGGGAGTGAAAAAGAGAGGGAGAGAAGCATCAATGTGTGGTTGGCTCTCATGCACCCCCTACTAAGGATTGGCCCACAACCCAGGCATGTGCCCTGACTGGAAATTGAACTGGTGGCCCTTTGGTTCACAGGTCCATGTTCAAGCACTGAGCTACACCAGCTAGGGAAAGGCTCAGGGCTTTTAAATTGTGACATTAAAAACAAATCATCTTTAAAAATGTAATAATAACAGATCTAAATACAAACTGGTTGAATTGAGAGTAGACAAATTTGTTTTCAGAAGTCAATTAGAAGAAAGAAAGAGAGAGAGAGAGGGGAAGGGAGGGAGGAAGGAAAGAAGGAAGAAAGACTAAGATGAGCCAAATACCTTTAATTCATGGTCCTTGAAACATAGAAATGGCCTGAAAGCCATACATAGAGATTTCTATAGAATTTCCTTTAGAAGGAGTTTATCCAAATAGTTAATTCTAAATAAAGTGATAAAATATAAAATTATTTTCTAAATCAAAGAGTTTTTCAGTCTTATGGTTCTCAATCCTCTCCTCCTACTCTCTTGATTAACTATTTTCTCAGTTTCTTCACATTTGTCTTATTGTTCTTCAGCCTTACTCATCATTCTCTTTTAATCAATCTTTCTTCTCAGTGTGACCTATTTCCATTCACTTTATGAGGCTGTCAATGATACAGTCAAATTTAAATAAGCTGACACAAAGCAGAGACAAATGCAAAAACCAAAAGGAAACTCATACATGATGAAAGCCTTAAACAGAAAGGACCTCTTCATGCATAGATAGAACTTATCCAACATGCATCTTTTAGCCACAAGTGGATAATAAAGATGAAAATCATGTAATGTCCAAATTGGAAGTGATCATCTTCCTCAGAGACACCTGTGTCAGTTTAGAAATAAAGAAAGTGAATTACAGATTGATTAAGCAATTTGCCTGATGTCATTGAGCCAATTGGAGGTTGATCTGGAGTAAACCTGACTCCCAAAAGTGTAGAGAAAAGCCTTTTTTCTTTCTCTACACTGAATAATATCAGAAATATTAATTTCAAGTAAAATAGAAAATAGGCAATGACTCACTTTTCCAAGTCCTGGCAAGTGAAGTTAATTTTCTTGTATAAACCAAACATAAATATTGAATTATTTCATTCTGCTTGATGTTTTACTATGAATGCTTTCATTCTTTTCCATCTGAAGGCCAAGGAGCATCTTTTGCTCATTTCGCTAGTTTCGAAATGTGAAAAGGATGTTGAAGTAACATAATTATTCAAAAATCCAGGCAAAACAATTCAAGTAATAGAAGCACCAGACTAGTATCCACTTATCAGCAAAATTTTTGCATTCAGTGGGTCATATTCCTTCATTCACTTTTGAATCATAAAATTTTTGTGTTTTCCCAAGCCTGGAAAACTTTTTAAAACATTACTCCAGGATGAAATTGTATACAAATCAGGATGAATATCATCTTAATGCTAGAATGTGCATTTTTTTAATAGTCTTATATAATGAGCCCTGACTGATACGGCCCAGTGGATTAGGCATGGGCCTGTGAACCAAAGGGTCACCAATTCGATTCCCAGTCAGGGCACATACCTGGGTTGCAGGCCAGTCCTTAGTAGGGAGTGCTTGAGAGGCAACCACACATTGATGCTTCTCTCCCTCTCTTTCTCCCTCTGTTCCCCTCTCTAAGAATATAAATGAATAAAAGTCTTAAAAATAAATTTTAAAAAAATAGCCTTATATAATGGAATAGGATTTCTTCTTCTAAACATACACTAACTTGATAACATGCCTTATATATATAATTTTTTCTATCTATAGCTTGTCTTTGAATCAATGAATTTTTCATGGATGTTCAGCCCTAAAAATCTTCATAACACATTTATTTTTTTCTCACTTTGTATCAGACGCATTTGATCCTTACAGACCCATAAAAGGGGAAAGTCAGGCTTCATTTAAATGTGAAATTAATTCATATGGCTATAATATATCTTGTATACTACAGGTTGCTCTTTAACAGGATGTAAGGTAACTTTTAAAATACTACGAAATTACATAAATACTTTTAGAACTAGTAGTAAACACAATGAGACAAAGAGAAAGAAATTTAAAAAATCTAGAGAGTCAAAAATAAAATTAGTACCCATGTAGTGAAATTGATGTGGTCATATGTGTGGCTGAGCTTTCTAGATCAGCCAAAGAGAGAGAATAGGAGGAGTAGCTATGTAACTCACAGAGCCCCTGCAAAGGAAAACACGCAGCTATTCCGTATGAGCATTCGGGTCCCTAGGACTGAGACCTGAGAGATAATCTTTTGTGACTTATCCTGATGAGGCCCTATTTACTATGTGAACAATATCCTTAGCTATCTTACACTAAATAAAACCAAAATTTCCACGGGGTTCTTTGCTCTGATATTTCTCGGTACGAATTAGTACTACATAGTTACGGCGTAGAAGACAGAGATGGAGACAAATAAGACACTTGAATTCTTCCCTCCCTAAACTTCACACATCTGAACAGTCACAAAATCATCCCAATTTCACTCTCATAATTTTTCTAGCTGGCTACTCCAGCAGTTTCACCCTTATTATTTCTCACCTGATTTATTTTGTGGCTCCCTAACTGTTCTCTCCACTGCTAATTTCTCCCTTTTCCCATTCATCTAAACTACAGCTCCCATTTGGATCTTTTGGAAGCATTTTTCTGGTTTTCTAACTCCTTTCCTCAAAAAGCACTTTCTCAGGAAGAAAAAAAAAATAAGTTAAATTTACTAGCTTGTTCATACGTGATCCTCCACGATTTGGTCCTAACATGGTGGTGAGGATCTCAAACACCAACAGATGCTCAGCAGGGTACATAAATGAGCTAAGTGTCTCTGGGGTAGATCACCGAATCAGTGCTCAGATATTTAAGAATTAATTATCTCAAGATTGTTCATGGAAAAGTTAAAATATCGAGCTATATCCATTACAGTCTCGACTTTGTTTTCAATACTTGGAAGTCATGCATTAGAGAGATGACTTTCTTTTCCCCTTCACAGCATGTATACATACTTTAGATAGGGAACTTTCTAGCATAACATCAATTTCCTTAGCACTGAGTGCTTTATTTTCCCATGAAATGAAGGTTTGCACTCCCTCAAGCACATCTTTAAAATATCTTGACTCTGCATGCAATGTTTAGATTGTTTTATAAACCAATTTTTAGGCCTGTGATATATTTGTGCCATTTGTCTGCAAATGTAATATTTTCAAATTGGTGTGAGTTGACCTGCATATTTTCACAATCTGAACAGTAACGTTATTTCAAATTTACCCAGTAACTATTTTACAGTCTTGGATATGTTCCTAAACTAGATTAGTTTATATTGAAATATACTTTTCAAAAGATTCATTTGTTTTAATTCAGAGATTAAGAAATCAGATTTTCTAAAAGCCACTCCTATAACCTGGCTTCCCCAGGGGCCCCACACAATGGCGATGCCAATGTTTGCATTCATTTATCAACCGTCCCAGACACACGGCACACCTCCTGGGGAATCCGGGATACACCATTGATCTGCAAGGGCGCTCAGCCCTAGTTCAAACTTTGGAAACAAAGGCAGAAAACAGAGAGAAAAAATACAGTCTCCAGAATGATCCAAATACCAGACTCTCCCATCTCTCAAGCTGAAGAGTACAGAGGTAAGACTTCCCCAAATGTCACATTAAAAAGTAGGGATTTGAGCAAAGATGAAATATCATAGGAGCTAAGAAGACTTTGGTTGATATTTGAATTTCGAGTAGCTGAAGTTCAGCCTGCCATTTTCACAATTTAAGCTGCATATTTAAGAAGAAAAAAAAAGCCAAGTGCTGAAAATTGAAATCCTCTCATGAACAGTCATTCTATTTGAAAAATTAGAGACTTGTCAAAGAACAGCCATAACATTTACATAAATGTAAGGACAGAGAAAATTAAATGACAAAACCTGTGAGCAGTTTTTTTTTGTTTTTTTTTTTTTGGTCCTTCCTGCTAAGTGGAATAGGCATACAAATGTGCTGTCATGTACTCTTCAAGTTTAAGGCTTGATATACAGAGCTGTAACTCTAAATCAAAATCTCTGTGTGAAGGAGTTAATAGGAACTCTAATATAACAGGCTTGTGCAATCTTTAAAAATAAACAAGATTTATCATTCGTTGATGACTATACATTTCACACATTCTCCTGTATTTAAACTCCCAGAACTCTTATGTACTTGGTAGTCTGTCTCACAGGTAGTCAGCTGCCAGGTTATAAGGAAATGGGAAGAGATTACAAGTGAAGGTTCATAAAATATACGTGTATATATTAGGTATATGTTTAAATCAAATAAACATTCATTTATCCATTTGAAAGCTGACACTTAACCAAGAACGCCAATAGAACTTTAATTGTATTTATCTATGACCTCTTTTTCATAAACATCATATAGAACATCTGTACCTTTTAGAAGTTAAAAAGATGTTGGTGTCAGAAAGTGAAATAATCAGGTAGCAAATAAAAACAACTTTGTGATGAGTTCCTCCTGTGAAGCAATAAAAAGCCGGTGCAATGAAAGGCTAAAACCTTGGAAAGAAAATGTCAAGTTAAGAATTGCTTTGACATAAAGATAATGCACAAATAAAAGGAAAGAATACTTGGGGGGAGGAAACAATTGAAAGAAAAACAATTTATGGGCAATATAGAAGTTTCTGTACACATTTAAGGCATAACAGACTTGGTAAAGATTTCAGAAAATGATGAAATATCTTGTTGATTTCATAGGGGGGAGGAAAGGAAACCTCATTGAAAAATCACCATTCAGAATGCCAGATTAAAACCAGCTCCTGACTTTTATGTTACATTGAACTTTTTATGAAAACTTGAATCCGTAGGCAATTTCCTTCTAAAAGAAGCACAGTGTGCTAAATAGAACCACGTCCCACCTGCAGATCTTCACATCCTAATCCTTAGAATCAGTGAATGCCCCTCTCCTGGCAAAAGGGGTTTTGCCAATGTAGTTAAATTAAGGACCTTGAGACAGAGAGATATTTGTTCTGGATTGTTCGAGTGCTGCTCTTCACATGGGTACTTACGAGCAGAGACTTGACCAGCTGGTGTCAAAGGGATGCAACTCCAGAAGGATGGTCAGAGAGGTGAACACTGCTGGCTTTGAAGGTGGAGGGAAGGGGCCAGGAGCCAAGGAACAGAGGCAGACCCTAGAAGCGGGAAAAGGCAAGAAAACAAATTTCTCCTGCGCCCCCTGTAAGGAAATGCAGCCCTGCTGATAGCGTCATCTCAACCCAGCGAGACCTGTGTCAGACTTCTGACCCACAAAACTGCAAGGAAATAAACTTGTGTTATTTTGAGCCACTACATTTGTGATAATTTGTTATAGCATAAATAGAAAACTAATACAGTAAATGCTAGAACATGGATTTCAAAGCATCGAATTTAAAAGTTTTATGTTAAAAAAGCCAAAGCCAAAGCTAAAGAAAAATATGTCTCAATTTTTCAGTTGAATGCCCATAATATCATATATAAAATATGAGATAAAAATAGCTCTGTGGAAATAAATATATAAAGAAACTTAAATATCTTTGGAAAAGCAGATGCCTATCTCCTCTTAGATGGAGAGCCTAGTGAAAATGTTTAACTTTGAAAAACCTGCTTGAATTTCATTTCATGGTTAGTATGTTAAATTTGATCATGCCCAACCCTGCTTATAAATCTTCATAGTGTCCCATTTTATGTGGAATTAAATGCAAACCCCCACCCTATTGTTTATCAGGCCCTATGTGGTCTGACCCCTGCGATCACATTTTTTACTCCTCTCCCACATCTCACCAAGTCACAGCCACACTGGCCTTTTTTCCTGATCTTTAAACATGACAATTTTATTCCCACTCTACCCTAGAGCCTTTGCACTGTTGATCCCTTTGCCTGAAATGTGTGGAAGAGCATTACATAAAGATCAGAACTAGAGATTCAGCACTCAGAGAAAGACCAGCATCTAGAAAGAAAACTGCATAACATCAGAACCAGCTGGGCATAGTCAAAAGTATGCAAGTCCTATGCCCTGGCTGGTATAGCTTAGTGGATAGAGCACAGCCTGTGAACCACAGGGTCACCAGTTCGATTCTCAGTCGGGCACATGCCTGGGTTGCTGGCCAGGTCCCCAGTAGGAAGTGTGTGAGAGGCAACCACACATTGATGCTTCTCTCCCTCTTTTTCTCCCTACTTTTCCCCCTCTCTAAAAATAAACAAAGATCCTAAAAGAAAAAGTATGCTGGTCCCAGAACTCCAACTCAACCTGCTGAACTGCCTCTGTACAGGCCCCAGAATCATATTTTTAAACATGCTCATGGAATACAGAGGGTAAGCATCACTACACTTTTGTGATGGGAGCAGAGTGGGGCACATTTGGGCAGGCCCAGCAAAGAGAGCTGCACTCTAGGAAGACGTGCTGCCATCTTTAGACCCAACTCGCTGGTTGGTGTAAGTAAACTTGACTGTTAGAGCTAGTAATATCTTTGAGAAACCACAGTATGGTATAGTGGTTAGGAGAACAGATACCTGGGTTTATAACCCCAGCTCAGCCCCTTACTAGCTGATATACTAGGGCAAGCTACTAAACCCATTGGACCTCAATATCCTCATCTATGACAAAGAGTAAAATAACAAAGAGTTGTGAGGAATAAACTGTTTGATACACATAAAATATGTAGAACAGTGTTTGGCCAATAGTGGGTACGCACTAAATGTTGGCCATGATTTGTAAAAGGTGCCATTCTGACCAGTCAGCCATGGTTTCCCTGTGACATGATCCACTTTCATGTCATTTGCCAGTATTTGAAAAATGCTTTCTTAATGTCTAAACATATCTAATTTTCATCTTTCAAAGACTTTCCATGAAATAAAATGAAAAAATCTACGCTCTCATCATTGTCTTTCAAACTGCTTAATCTGTGAATGGTGTTAAACATTCAGGCCATAAAACCTTCACAGTTTTATAAAATGGTTACTGTTTCTTTGCTGACACGTACTGGATTATCTATTCAAAGCCACAGAAAAAGCAGGAAAAAAATATCAATAAGAACCTCCTTTTTTATTCTGCAGGCTCCCTGCTGATTTAGCTCCCCCTCTGGTGCCTAAATGAAAAGGGCAAAGATTACCCATAGAAACTGTCTATTAAAAAAATAATAACATTTACTTCAAAAAATATCTAAATTCAGATAGGATTTCATCCCTGAGTGTTAGGCCCTAGATCCATCAAAAATGTGAATTAGTCAGTGCTAATCCTTGGTTCTTCACCCACTTAACAGATAGATTGATGTTTGAGCCTGAAGATTTTGGAGAAAGAGTTATTTATCTTCACCCTGTAGAGGGGGCATTCAACTGGTCTAGCCATGAAATGTGGGAGACCTGAAGACCAAATGTTTGGAAAGTCCAGTGGCCTCTTTATTTCCATGGGAGCTGGCTAAGGGACAGAACACACAGATGTGCCCTCTGATGCTGGGCCTAAGGAAGGAGGACCAGAGAGAATGTCAGTACGACACAACTAAGCAGAAAGGGGGGAAAAGAGAAAGGGCCTATGAACTGTTTGGGCCTGGTCTCTCTTTCCTTTCCAGTTGTGGAAAGGATCCAGCAGTTTTTTGTGCCCAGAGAATCCTCCTTAAATGGTAAGTGGAAGCAAGAAAATGGAGGTAGTCAGCCCCATAACAAGGCAAAAGAAGCACACGAGCATTGGCTATGGCATGGATTTCCTAGAAGCCTAAAGAATAAGGCAGCTGGGTATTCTGCCATTAACTAAAGTACCTTATGAATAGAATAACCAAGAGTCACCTCCCAGGTCACTAGCAGTAAGATACAGTCTGTACCAAAAACTAAGCTATGCTTGCTGCACACATCATTGATATGTGGGAAGGTGAGGAAGGAGAAAGGGAGACTCAGAGAGAGAGGTGGGGAGAGAGGGCAGGTGAGGAGAGAGAGAGAGATTCAGAAAAAGAGACAGAACTTTCAACTGAACAGTGTTGGAAAGCAAGCAGTGACTGAGTCAGTTATACCCAAACTGGACTATACTGGAATCTGAGGGACTTAGGTCAGTGCTAGAACAACTAAGTTTTAAATTGCAAATGATTTGAATATGCAGAAATAGAACATTTCAATTTTCTGCTGATGAGCAGTAATGAAGACTCAGAGGAAAATAAATTATTAGGGAAAAAAGAGTTCTATTTTGTACATATCTGATGTGAAACTATCGAATCTATACATATTAAACCATTAAATTATAGTTACTCTTTCCCAAACTAAACTTTCATTTTTCCAAACAATAGGCTAACATTTGGGGGAAATTCACATAAGTCATTTTCAGTTAGATCAGATTTAATCATCAGTTGTTTTCCCCATGAAATAAGTACCTTGTTCCTTACAACCTTGGTCAAGTCATGGTTCCCATTTTCTCGGGTGTAAAGTTAGAAAATAGATGGATCTACTGGTCTAATGCCTCTTGTAGCTCAATGATTTAATGATGGATCAAGCTCCTCTCAGGTCTTTGTTTCAAATCAAGGGCATAATTAAAGCACTTTAGAAATCTGGGACTAGCTTAATTTAACCATCCCAAGGTTCGGAAATGCCCAAACACTTTCGTTTTTCACTGCAAGGTGTTTGTGGAATAACTTTTCCATAAATTTATCTAGGTTTGCCTACCAGTCTTTGTTCGATCTAGATTAACTCCTAAAGCAGTCAAGGGTAAGTGCGGCCTCACCAATGGGCCTCTTAAAAGAATTGAACTTTAGCACGTCATTAGGCCACTTCTTCAGTTCAATGGAATGTTAAAGCAACATTTATCTCTCGCATAGTACTTTCCTCCTACAAGTTAAAGTTTCCCTCTGGAAAGATAAAAGGTGTTATTTATTTTCCTTAATAAAGACTTTCTAGAATAATAACATTTCCAGTATTAGCAAATTTGAAAACTTTATAAATCCCCAGAGCTGCTCTCCTTTCAGTCTGTTAAATCAGGAGATTCTAAGCCTCTTTTAAATCTCAGAGAATACGATTCCTGGTGACTTACTATAAATGCCAGTGCAGCTAGGAAGTGTTAATGCATTTTGTTTGATAAGACTTCCTTCTGAACCCACAGCTATCGTGTTTTCCAATATACGATTCTGTTCACACCTGGTATAGGGTTCGGAGGGGACAGGCATTTTACAACAATATTGTAAAATGTTCTTGAAGCAATAGAAAAGAAAAAAAAAGTCATCATTTCCTATGGAGATAATGTCTGTGGCGCACTGACACTTTCTAATGTTTTCAATAGTATTGATTTATGGGGAAGTTAGAAAGGTAGTGCTTACAACCAGCTTTCCCCATAAAATCTCAGTGACAGAGAATAACTTTTACATCTTTCAAACTGTCCATTGTAAAAGATTTTTTCATTACGACGAAGGAGTTTAGAGGTTTCTGATGTAATGTAGAATGATAACTCCCTTGAGTCTCAGACTTCTGGAAAGAACAAACAATGAAACGGACCCTTCCCCTGAGTGAGCTCCATAATGAAATTCGTTTGACTACCCGTGGCAACAGTGCTTCCCCGGTGTGCAGGAGTTCTGGAATGTGAAATTTGGATTCTCACAAATTAAAATTTATTTATAAATATATTGCTTTGACCTTGTGCTTTCAAAACAAGAGAAGCTGTAACTCCTGTCTATTCATCACTGTTACTGTAGTTAATTCACGCAGTTTCCTATTTAACTCTTGGGGTGAGCAAACACAAAGGCAACTTAACATTCTAGAAGACACTTTGATACAAAAGCTGATTTTGGTGTGCTCACATGTTATGAAAACATGAAAGTGGAAGGTTCAGAGACTACACCAGGGGTGCCGGGATATCTTGCAGGGGTGTCAAACTCAATTTCACCAGGGACCACATCAGCCTTGCAGCTGCCTTCACAGGGCTGAATGTAATTTTAGGACTGTATAAATGTAAATACTCCTTAACTAGGAGCAAGGAGTTCGGCACCGCCACTGGGGAGAAACAAGGTGCTGAGCCAGATAAAACAAGGTGGAGGGCCAGATTCGTCCACAGGCCTTGTGTTTGCCACCTGTGTCTTAGAGATAGTTGTTTTAATAACTGGTCTAATATTTCCCAGTTAAATTAAGAGAGTTGCTCAAATGCAATTAAAATTTGGTTTTCTCCTTTTAAAAATACCAATTTATAATTATTTTTTGCCACTACTATGTACACTCCTAAAAGAACCTTCCAGGCTCCATAGCACCTGTTCCCTGCCTCTCAGCACCTTCTCCTGGAAGAGGGGGGCCATGTGTCCTGGTTTGTCCTGGACTGAGGGGTTTTCAAGATCCTGGACTTTAATGCTCAAACAAGGAGAGAAAACCAGATAAACTGGTTGCCTTGCAGATGTTTCCAATCTTTAGTGTGCTCAAAATTACCTGTAGAGCTTGTTAAAACTCAGATTTCTGAGTTCCACAGTCAGAATTTTTTATTCACAAGATCTGTGATACGGTGAAAGAATTCGCATGTCTAACAAATTCCCAGGTGATGTTGATGTTGCTTGTCTGAGGGCCACACTTCAAGAAGCCACTGCTATATGCCATGACTCCAGGATATAAACCAAATTAATTTAACTGGTCCACATTGATACACATAATCTTATTAGACTATCTCTCGCAAGAATTTGCCATTGGAGCTCAAGATCTTATACCAATTAACTTGGTCGTGTAGAAAGGGTTCTACATTTGACACTAGATACGCACAGAAAAGGGACTGTAGGGGCGAATTCTCTCAGTACCTAACACATTTCCAGTTCCTGATTCCAGTCCTTCAAAAAGGCTCAGCTGTGCTCATCTCCCTCTAGTTCCACTAGGGTTTCTCATTGTCTACTGATAACATTATTGTTTTGTCTTCAGCTACTTCGAGTGCCTTGTGTTACATAAGACAATATAACCCTAATTAAGACTAAATGTTCCAAAGAATTGCATGCAACAAACTATTGATCAAGAAAACTATTGATCAAAGTCCAATCAAATACTATATTGGCTCTGCACAACTGTAGTCTTTTCTGTAACTTTGTAAACTGTCAGAAAACATGATATAATCATTCATATATTGACAGAACTTAAAAATTTGATGCATTTCTTATGTAAATGCATTAACAAATATGGAAGAGGCTGTAAGGAGAGCACTAAAAGGAAAAATTACTAACTCATTTAAGGATGTTCAAAGAGAAAATCTTTAACACAATGCCTGGGCCCATTGACATCTCATAAAATAGAATTTATGAGTAAATGGTAGATTTGACCAACTGGATTTACATGCCATGGAATTTTACAGGCCAATCCCACAAAATTGAGACTGTTACTTTCTTTTTTTCAATGAAAAAATAGAAACATGTTTTAAAAACCACTGAAGAGGATTTTAGAAGCACAGAATGCATTGCAGCCTAGGTCATTACTCTCCCTCTCTCTAATAACACAATGAAATTACCACCCTGGTTTTGAAGACCCTTAAGGAGAATGAATTTAAAATCTCCCCTAATAAAGTTTTTCTAAGCAGTAACAGAATTCAATGCCTGGAAATATCATTATGGCTTTCCCAACTCTCTTCTACTCAAATTATAGTTTGTTTCATTGAACCCGGGGAACAGGTGACCAGGATCTGTGACTGATGAAAGCATGCTGTTGGCCCTCGCTGGTGTAGCTCAGTGGATTGAACATGGGCCTGCGAACCAAAGGGTTGCCAGTTTGATTCCCAGTCAGGGCACATGCCTGCGTTGTGGGCCAGGTCCCCAGTAGGAGTTGCTTGAGAGGCAACCACGCATTGATGCTTCTCTCCCTCTCCTTCTCCCTCCCTTCCTCTCTCTCTAAAAATAAATAAAGAAAGGAACAAAGGAAGGAAGAAAAAAAGAAAGCATGCTGTTGAAAGCCATTGTTAATTTTGTTAATTCTTTGGTTAAATGGAATATGAAAAAAATTAACAATTTCTTTCAAATGGAACAATTTTTCAAGTTAGCAACCTTTTCCATACTCCATTTGATCCTGTATGTTTGTAATTCTCTGGAACTACTTCATGTGGTGTATTGTTTACTCAATCCAAACCCACCAGCTTCTGAATTTCTTGATTTGCTATAGCATTCAGTAATCTACTCTCCTAAGTACAGTGTTTTCTGTTATGGATTCCTGGTTACTTTTAGTCTTTGCATATTCAGTATCTTTCTAAAATGCTTCTCCTTGAGTGTAACCACTGTGCTTATTTCTTTCCAACCATTCTGCCTGATTCTGACCACATTTTCATGGGTTATACCACCTTCAGTTAATCCAAGTAATTCAGAATCCCTGTTCTGTCATCTACCACACCACCTACTTCAAGTCACCAAAAACCCAACATCTTTCCCATTTTTCAGATAAATTTATCACACGTTTCAAAGGTCATGCCTCAGAATTGAGCCCTAACATTTGGTTTTTGACCCCCACACAAGGCGGGGTGTCAGGACTCACTGATAATAATACACAGATGTGGTGTTTGTTGTCAGGTCCTCTTACAGTACGGAGAGCGATTGCACTGCTTTGCCATGTACGCTGCACGCTCTCCTTTAGCCCTGAGTCGCTCTCTTTCAGCAGTATTTATCAGCATAATCCTCATCGAGTCTCATTATGTCCTCGTTAGTCCTTCCGTGACTGTTATCTCCTCACGGCCAACTCAAGAGTAAAGGTTCTTTATGTTTTAGGATCCCTGTGGGCAAATGTCATTCTTGGCTGAACACATGAAGTGCCCATAAGGTTCTAATAGTTGAAGTGCTTGAAGCACCTGCCATGCATCAAGGTTTATGATGTGGTTACCATAGCTACCAAAAACCCCACGCACTCCTGATCCCATGGAATCTATTTTGTAGAAGAGAGAGACAGGAAGACAGACAGAGAGAGATTTGCCAGGGAATTGTCCGCATGAATTTAGTTCCCATTCAACAATTAAAATTAATCAATAAATGATTCAAAACATAAATAAAACAGAACAATAAACTCAGGGTCACTAAGATGAGCTGAAGCCAAATCAAGGCTATACTAGCTTAAAATTTTAAGACAAAATGAGTCTATCACTTTCCCTGCATGCTGCGTCGTACCAGCAGATGGCAAGGTAGGCAATTTTCAAGGCTTCCTTGGAGATCACCTTTGAAAAAAAGCACTGGAGTACATACTTTTAATCAAAAGGTACTGTGGGAGCCTTCTTACTTTCTCCAAAGAAAGTTCACTCTTAAATAACAATACTAAGTTGTGTTTTATATGAAACCTTTCATCCAAGAAGCTCATAATGCCCTATAAACACATTAATCCTCACGACCTTCCCATAAAGCCAGGGGTAGCAAACTCCCCAGATGTGCATATTGAATTTTTTAAAAAGCAGTTTAAGTTGAATCAATAGTGTATTCAGAAAGGAAGGTTTAAAAAGGTAGGCTTTGCACTGTCTTCATAATCAAAATCCACTAGGAATTTATTAGACTGTGACAAAGTAAAAAGAAAGAAGAAAACTTAAACTCTTATACATTGCCTCTTTGGCTTATATTGAATGCTACCTTCCATACTTTCCACAGCATTGGGAGGGAGATCCTAACTTAATATTACTATCTTTGGCATGGTGCTATGTCAGTTTGCAAATAAAAACTTAATATTGTACAACCAAACATTAATTCCCAAATAGGAAATTAGAAAGAATCTACAATTTTACTGGGGTACTGTTTAAAAATAAATATATATTTAAATTTGAACTATTGAAACATCAAATATCCTGATCCATATTTGGGCACAACATATCAAGAATTTTTTTAAATATCACCCTGGCAGGTGTAGCTCAGTGTTTGAGTGCTGGCCTGCAAATAAAAGCGTCACTGGTTCGATTCCCAGTCAAGGGCACATGCCTTGGTTTTGGGTCAGGTCCCTGGTTGGGGGTGCACAAGAGGTAACCACACATTGTTGTTTCTCTTCCTCTCTTTCTCCCTCCCTTCTCTTCTCTCTAAAAACAGATAAATAAAATATTTTTTTAAAAAAGAATTTTTTAAATATCTATACATTTTCGCCCCAGTAATTCCACTTCAGGCGATTACTTCTATCCATAAGAATGCAAAATTTAACTAAAGATTTATAATATTGCTTACAGAATTACATATGAGCAATAAATTAAAACTTTTCAAATACATAAATAAATGAAAGATTAAATATTATAAATTGAGTCATTTATTCATTCACTTACCCCTTATTACATATCCTGTGTTCCAGGAACAAGAAATGCACAAACAAAAGAGACATGTTCTAATAACCATGATCCCTGCCTTACAGTGGGTTATAGTCTAATGCAGAAAGACATGTAAGTACAATGTGATTGTAGGTGTCCTGAAAAAGGGCGTATGGCAGAGAATCAAAAAAGGGTGTTCAATTTTACACTGGAATGATGAAAGAAAAAAATTCATAGGGCCGACCTTTAATCTAAATCTTGAAATTCAAGTAGGTATTTGGCAAACAGACTGATGATCACTAGCATTAATAAAAAGGAGGAACAGAGGAGAGGCAGCCAGGAGTACCCAAGCTGCCAATGTCCCAGGCCTGAGCTAAAGCAGCGGCTTTGGAGAAGGAGGAGGAGCAGACACGGATGATGTGACAGTGGCTCTCTCTTGATATTTTATGACTTCCTGAACAGAGAAATGAGATGGATGAGATAAAGGAGCAAAAATGACTCCCAATATTTTGATGTGGAACCGGGAGGATTAGAAAGGAATCTAATAGAAAATAAAGCCAAGAGAAAGGAAATAGTATAAGGAGTATATAAGTGATAATGAATGGAAAGAAAGTTGGACCTGAGGTTTGTACTTCAGAGTCATGGCCACCTGGGTTGTGGCAGGAATCACAGGTGAGGATGAGGGTTTGAAGACTGAAAGGGGGAGCAAGCACAGAGCCCTGCAGGACACCAGCACACTATGGGGTAGCCAGAGGAAGGGTAGCCCTCAAAAAAATGTGACACAGATAAGAATGAGAAACCAGTAAACTGAGCAAGCCAGCTGTCAATAGTGCCATTTTCCAGAGGAAGCTATACAGACAAATGGAAGCAGAAGTCAGAATAGGATGGTTTTAAAAGTGACTGAGAAATTGCATCCCAGAAGAAAGAAAGGTCAGGAGAGTGGGACATGGAATTACAAAAAGATCTGCTTAAGATGGGAGAGACATGTACATACTTTCAGATGACAGAGACCAAAGCGATTGAGAGTAAAAGATTAAAATTATAAAACAGAATTAAGAATAAATACTGAAATAGTGCAACCTGTTCTAGGCTTTTAGCAAATGGCCTATTTTTGTGAGGACAAATAATTTAAGCAACACTTGCAGAGATGCCAACCTTGTGGCGTCTCTGGGCCACACCGGAAGAAGAAGAGTTGTCTTGGAACACACATTAAACACACTGCGACACATAATCACGAAAAAAAATCTCATCATGTTTTAAGTAAATTTACGATTTTGTGTTGGGCCACATTCATAGCCATCCTGGGGTGTATGCGGCCCATGGGCCACAGGTTGCACACCCCTGATCTAAAGAGTTTTTATAAAACTATAAGATACTTGACATAAGTAAATTTTTCAGAAATAGAAAATTGGATGTATATAATAATTTCAACTGTGTAAAACAAAATATTTGTTTAAAAATTAAAGGGAAATATATAAAAATATTAATGATGGTTGACTTTGAAAATGCCACTTTTATCTCACCCTTTTCCAATTTCATTAAAATGTTCCAGAATAAGCATGAACTAAAATAATAATAATTGCTTAAACTCCTCAGAAGTAAAGAAGAGGAGGAATAGGGAGAGAGAGAAAAGAAGGAATAAAACGGGAGAGAGGAAGGAAAGAAGGAAGGGCTTGTGGTATGAAGACCCACCCAAACCAGCCTGTGGGAGTCACCCATCAAACTGCACACCCAAAGGAGTGTACAGGACCCAGATTATGGGTACTTTAGAGATAAACTGTTTTCTAGAATTTTACAGATAAAAAATTGGATTTACGTTTGTTCTCTGTAAAAAGTGGGGGTTTTATGACTAAACAAAAGATGTTGTACTCTCACAAGTTATGATATTTGCTATCTCATAAAAGTTTATCTTTTCTCCAAGGTGATGGTATACAGTGTTAATGAAAACTCTTCACCATGGGAAAGATGAATCAGGACTTCTGTTGTTGGAAAAGAAAAATGTGGATAGCATTAATGATTATAGGCTGAGGACGCTATTGCCCATAAAATTTACCTGAAATAAAATGTGATACTCATGAATAAAACAGACTAAAAAAACTGTTGAATTTAAGCTTCTGTTCTACCTAGAAGATTTTTTTAAACCTGCCAATATATTCACACAGTTGACATTTTACAAACCAAGAAAATTAGAAGTCATTGATCCAGTCATATCATTACATATTGATCAGTGTGTTCTAAACCAGAGGTTTCTTCCCTTTTAAAAATTGTTTTAGATCTTTTGACAGAAACAGGCCTACACAGGATAGTCATTTCCCAGAAGGCTTCACTGCAGAGCCTATAAATAGAGAAAGCATCCCCAGCAAAATGCAGCCAAAGCAAGGCTTCTTTGCATGTGGTCGAGCCAACTGCAGCTCTGTTGCACTACTGGGTTATAAAATATATTTCATTTTTATTATTTAGCACTGAAGCACAATAGGAACTTGGAGCTACAATCTGCATCGTTTGATTTTCCTTGACAACATTTGAAGTTGGAATAGGGAGATCACATCCAATTAAGTATCTCACCATTTGCTTGGACTGTTTTTATTTTTCCTTTAAGGGAGAAAAGAGGAAAGTTATATACTCAAATGACTGCAGCAATGTCTTCACAAGTGAAATCACTGAAACAAAGCTGTTTATTGTTCTGATCAACGTTTTAAGTCTAGGCAGCTTTATTGATATATAGGGGTGTTTTTTTTTCTATTAAGTATGGGACTTGGATATAATTTTCAAACCAATTCTGCCATGTACTAGGTCCTAAGTGGGAAAATGATGACAGAATATGCTAATGTTTGCTCTCTGACTGCTGCAGGTACAGAAGATCTCCGGTCAAGACGGAGTTATTTCAAACACATTTTATTGAAAACATAAGGCAAGACTAAAGAACATTTGTCTACAAGCAGAAATCTACTTATATTTATCCTACTATGTAAAGAAGTCCATAGTAAAGAATGCTCTGACCTGCTGCATTTGGTAGATGCTATAGTACAAAGTTACTAGGATCTTTCTATCTGGAGGTACTCTGCACTTCTTTGAATTGACATTAAAAGATGCAAGAAAATCATTTTCCTGAGACCTGGACAGAATTTCAACTCACAGTTGAAAGATCTATAACTAAACAAATAATAAAATCTGTTGTTGAATACAGTACCCTATGTACTATGTCTCAATATAAAAAAGTGCTTTCTTTGTGCAATCAATAAGGAACATAAATCCTTTCCACTTGAGTGCCAGAAATTTGCCCAAATCCAAGTGGAAAGAAATCTACATCTTAATAATTGAATTACTCTTACACTAAAAGAAATAACATGTTAGGTTTGAAATTGAGACAGAATTCTAGATTTGATTACTTGGAACACGAGTTGCAGGGAGAGGAAACAGAAAGCTAGTTTAAAAATATCTTTCTGATATTTTCTTAACAAATGAAAATCAGTCTTAAAGTTTTATTTTTCAAGGAAATGAATAGCTAGCACTTTCTAGATAATAAGAGAATTTCTCTCTAATTCCTCACACTATCTCCTGAAATTAGCTGGATTTACCTAATCCAGCTAATTAAATACCATGTTGATTCCTGCCTTAATGTAGTGCTTTCTTTGTATGACTTTAATCTCACCTCAGCTTTCCAACCAGACCCATCATTAAGGTCCAAACTGTGTTTTCCTTCCATGATGTGTTTCTCAGCAATTCAAGGCAACATTCATTCCCACTTCTCCTGACCTCCTCCAGCAACTCCCCTTTGTACTAAACACTCTGGGAAATATGCTGTACTGCTTTATACTCTTTTACAGTTAAAACATATGAGAGCTTTTTCACCTTGTACGTTTGAGAGCAAAATTTTTCTCATATATGCTTTTTATAGGTGCATAAGATTTTGAGTCTGCCTTTTGCAAATTTAAGCAATAAAATACAAATGATTAAAACTGATTTTGAAATAAAATTTGCTGTATTTTTATTTTAGAAGAAACATACTCACTGTAAGAGACTCTGTAATCTTATTACACTGAGTGAACAACAGTTTTAAAAGCTGAGTGTTTCTCTTCCCAAACCACTGGACAATAAATGATGGACAAAAACACAGAGGAATGTTATTAGTAGTAGTCCATTGGATAAATATGCTGTTTAGTTACTCACTCCCTGGTGAATATGTAGGTTGTTTCATGTTTTTTTAGATGTAGGTTGTTTTTTTTTTAAGTTCCCATGGAAATTTTTATGCCTATGTACACTTATTTCCTAAAGATAAACTCCTAAAAGTAACCACTAAATGTAATAAAGTGTATAAATGTCTTAATACAGTATTCAGTGCATAGTAAGAGCTCAGTAAAGGTTCACTGGAGTCATATAGCTGAAATTGCTGGATCAAAGCAACTGTTTATTCATTAATTGTTTAAATGACCACCTATAAAAATCAGATCAATTCATATACATCCTCTGTATACAAAGAGCCCATTTCCTCACATCTTTGTCCATTTTTTAAAATATTTGATTATTGTGGAAAATATTACTACCACTTTCCTCCCAACTACTGGGGAGGATTTCACTGTTCCACCCTCTTGAAGTTAGCTGCTGCCAGATGACTTGCTTTGGTCAATAAATGTGACTAGAAATGACTTCTATCACTTCCAGATAGAAACATTTAAGGACTGGTACAAAATGCTGCCTGCTGTCTCTTCCTCTGATACTTTACCTAAGGAAGTCCAATCTTCAAGACGGTGCTTCTGTAAGACCCGGGCTCCTGAGTTGCAGCATAGAGAACAAATGCCCCAGATAGTCTTCCAGACCTGCAGAGAACTCCATCCTAAGCAAATAATCATGTTGTCCTGAGCCTCTAAAATTCAAGGATTATCTGTTATCTGCACAAATCTAGCCAATGTTAACTGATAGAACTATCTTACCACTGGACTCCTTTAGTTACTAATATTGTTATATATCCTTTCTTATCATTTTGAACTGTGACTGGTGGGAAACTATATATCTTTTCTGGAAGAGTGTTTGATTTTTAACCATTAATTTTAGCAACTCTGCATTAACCTAAACCCCCCCCCCCATTCCACACACTCAGGAACTCTGTGATACTTGAGAACAGATAAAATATCAGGGATCTTTAAGACAGTCATGGTTTTTCTCAAAAATAAAAACATAAAATATTAGGTTGGCCAAAAAGTCCAATTAGTTTTTTTCCATAAAATAAAAGATACATTTTTCACTTTCACCAATAACATTATTGGTTTGGATATTTTGAGTATGTCAGCTATCTCTCACTAGTGGCTTCTAGTGGTTTGAGGCCAGGGGTGCTGCTAAACATCTTCCAGAGCATAACACATCTCGACAGCAAAGAATTATTTGGCCAAAATGTCAATAGTACCAAGAAACTCCACAAACCATTTTTTGACATGTTAGATCAGTCACGACACCTCCTCCATACACTGCACAAATCATTTTTTGCATTTCAGTCACACTCATATATTTTTGAAATAATAAAGCATAGTTTTCTGAAAATGCTGCATATTTTCTTCCATCTTCAATATTAAAATGGCTGCACAAAAAAATTACCGATTTTGATGTTTTTCTTTAAATGCACACTGTATACGACAGCTGTCACAATACAACCCAACAAAATTGTTTTGAATGAAATTGAAGACAATTAAGCACTACTAGAGCCATAGTACAGAAAAAACTAAACAAACTTTTTGGTCAACCCAATATTTCATTTTTATGTTGAGACAACTATTCGAGTGGCACATGGGTAAGTTTGCATGCATCAAAATACCTTGTTCCTCTTGTGTGTACTCTCCACAGCATTTAGTGCCTTGTTTATCATCTAATTGGTGATCAGTAATAATTCAAACAGGATTTTTATAAGTTGAAAACTAAAAGAGATCTTCGAGGTGTTTAAGTTCAATAACCTTACTTTATAAAAGTAGGGACCCTGAGCTGCTGACGGGGGAAGTAGGGTGGCTCCCATACCAGTCTCTGTAAATGGAGCCGTCATGACTCTCCCACATCACTATAAAGCGAGCATCCCAAACCAATGTCCAAGGTTAGAAGGAGCAAATTACGCAATGAGCTCAAAATGCTCTATTTAATTTTTAGCCCACCCTTGAATAATTAGATTTCATTGTACAGTTTGCTGATTTTTGAAAATAAAGATAGAATAAAAAACTCAAACTTACTTTTGTTCTCTAGCCAGCAAGCCTTCCATGTGATTATAGAACTACTAGGCACACTACGCCGAATCATCTCGTTTGGGGAGAGATGACTAATCACAAACAACAAGAATTAAGCCAATTGCAAGTACATTTTCCCCAAGGTGACTGGTGTTACCACACCTACCAATAAAATCCACCAGCTTCGGGCACATTTTATGAGGCCGGCTCTCACCTAGGTGTGACAGACTGAATCTTTGAACATCATCGTTAAAATCAATGGGAGCTCTCACGGAGTCAGAAGTATGGCATTCGGTGCACCCGCTCTGAAACTGCTGGTGTTCATTTAAGCCCACTGCTCATTCTGCAAGCGAAAAAGATTTATCCCATCTGGCAGAGCAATCCAAAGAACCTATCCAGTCCAAACTACTTGGCACTGAGATGAAAACTACAAAAGCTGATAACTGCATGTTGATATATATTGTCTTGCACTTGTCTGCTCCCTTCTTATGTTAGAGTCCCTTCCTAACCATGTTAAAAAGAGGGATTCATTACCAAGAAGTAAGCCTGGTATGCCCTGAATATGGACACTTAAAGAAGAGAGAACAGGGACTCGCCCTGATTAGATTGTTCCTGATCTACTCCAGTTGCTAAGCAAGACACTACAGTCTTTGGAAAATTTGCAAGTCACTAGCTGTTCTGTTCCTATCTGTTCAAGGGTCTCCTTGCAGGGTTAAGATTAGCCAAGAGGCTGACAAGCATGTCCTTGGGGCCCAGAGAGAAACAGAGTGAGCTGAATATCTAGGAAGAATTTACCTTGTATGCAATTTCAAAAAATATTTTAAAGTGTGGCATTTTTAAATTTTAAATTGTGCATAATATGAGGAGATAGCATAAGTTTTCAGAGCTTGTGTGTTTCCATAACCACCAGTGATGGAGGAATAGTTTTGCTGTTTTTCTTTTTCAATCCATCATGGACTAATATAATTGCAAAATTTAATACAAATTATTTACTAGGAAATAATTTTAAAGAGACACATGTAAAATATAAGCCCCAATATTTCTCACTATTAAGTTTAAGCTACATAAAATTGTTCAAACTGCTATAAAGTTTTCTAAACACTCACTCTAGTGGGTGGGGCTGGGGAAAGTGGTGGCAGGAAAATGGACACAACTGTACTTGCACAACAAAAAAACAAAAAAAAAAAGAAAAAGAAAAAAATAAACACCCTCATTGAACACCAGTGCTGGTCTGCAGACCACACTTGGAATAGGGCAACTCTAAAGATTTAACTGGGCTCTGGTCCAGAATAATTACAGCTGTGAGTTGTTTCTTTAAACATTTTGTTAGTCTGGTTTCACTACCAATAGGATTTAAATCACAAATCATTAACTATAGTTCTATTTTTTCCCCAGAATGTGCCCAAATAGCAAAGTCAATTTGTTAAACATGTTTGTGGCTTCTATTATCTCTTAATGGTCTTCTTCATTCAACATTTACTGCACACAGCTCTCCGTGTGGCGCACTGCTGGGGCACAGCAATAAATGCACAGTTGTTACCCTCAAGGAGTTCTGCATCTTGTCTAGTCAACTGATAGCCCCTAACAGCATTTTAGTCTTTCTTTCCCGAGAACTTTAAAACCTCAGGCTTATCCTGCACAAAACTGAACTGAGGTCATTGTTGGCTGGTGCCATGTTAACTCCGTATCTGTTTCCTTCAAGTCTTAACTCACCTCACTCTAATTCCTCTAACTCTGATTCTTTGACCCCACTGCCGCACACCCTGGTGGTGTCCACCCAAACAGCTTAGAGGACACAACAAATCATGAATATTAGTGATTGAGGAAGACCCTGGAGGGGCCAGACATCGGCCAACTCCATCAGCCATGGCCAAGCCCGTTAAAACCACATCTATGGAGCTGACTCAAATAACCGTTTATGTAATTGCAGCCTTATCTTTCCATTTTTACGTATAGGAGGCTAAGGGTTAACAAGAATCTTAAATTCTTTATATTCTTCTAAGGGGAAAAAAGGCCCAATATTCTTTCCAGGATTAAATGTAATTTGGGACATTATACATGTGCTTACAAACCTCATTTTTAATGCTTTACCATAAATTTGTTAAGTTTAACAGTTAACATCTTGCTAAATCAATGTTATGTCTCTAAAATGCTAGAAATTAAATCCTAAAAACAAAGGGTTAAAAAAAGACTTCTAAACATACTGTCAACTTAAAGTTTGGTTTTGCTACAGAAGAAACAAACAAAAAAAAACACACAAATAATAGTCTCTCTATTTTTAAGTCCAGTGATGCCTAAAGTCTAAAATGCAAGCTTTAGCACCATCATTTTCTAATTAACACAAGAAGAAAATGTAGGGAAAGCTACACTGTACCCCTCATAACAACATCATCACTCCAAATAATTTCATTTTTACCATAAATTTACCTTGAACATAGATCATTACTATGCCTGTTTTTGCCTTTAAACTTTTAAGTTCAAGCCAGTTATAACTTTCATTGAAATAGTTACCCCAGTTTCTTTTACCTCATGGATAAACCCACCATAAATAATCATCCTGATAATGCATTATTATCAGAAATACTATATGACCTCATAAATGTCCCATCCATGCTTTGCATCATTTAATCTAAAGCAAGCCCTCAAATATTTTTCTGTATTGAAATTATATAAACACAGCATATATTTTATCAAGTTTGGTCATAGGGAAGTCTAGTGAGATACAGGGGATTTTAAAGAAATGAAAAGTAAAATCCAGTCAAAGCAAATGTGTTCCTTCTCTATAGGCCCAAAGTGTCTGTCGACCTCTTCAAGTTAACTTAAGCAGAAATAGGGTACGTTAAAGCTTTACAGGAATAAAGACTGGAATTTCAGAGTGGCCACTGCAAAGGTCTGGGGAACACTCGTTCAAAGTGCACAGGGACGACGCTCACTTTGTATTTCACCCCCTTCATGCTGACACTCACAATTATATTTATACCTCTTGCAGAATTCAAACCCAAAAACTCCCTTGGTGTCCCACACTGCCACAAACCACACCTGTGAAAGTATACCCCTCCCTGGGGTATACTTGTGGGTAATGATTTTCTTTCATTATAAGTTAAGACTTAAACTATAGCTGAGGTCGCAAGGCTCTCTCCTTTGTATTCCCTCTCCAGCATCACATTTCCATTTTTAATTTCCCTGCTATCCACAGGCTACAGTCATTCTGCATCCTTCCCACTGCTTCTCCGGATCTGATTAATCTACATCGTCTTTTTATTTATTAGTTTTTATTAATTACACTTGCCCCAGAATCTTCTGTGGGAAAACTTGACTTAACTCAGGTCAAAATTAAAATTCAAGATTTAGTACCACTTTGACTCAATCAAAATTATACCTAATAATAACAATGGGTGATATTTATTGGACAACAAGTAGATGTATCAAAAAAATTAAATTGTTTTCCAGTGGGAATATATTTCTAAAATAAAATTTATAGAGAAGAGTTATGATTGCTTAAATGTGACAGACATCTTTAAAGAGAGTCTTGCTGTGTGGGGGAACCATTTTTGTTTCATGAGAGTTATTTACTCTCTGTCATCCCCGTATCACAGTATCCTCGCCTCGTGTCTCCTTGTACCTGTCTATGTACTAGCAGGTCCCTGTCACTCTGCACCTTGTCATGAATTGTAGGAGAGAAAAATATGTGAAAACATTTCTTATGGGAGAAAAAAACAAAACCTAGATTTGCTCTCCTGGTTAATTTAGAGCAGATAATCCCAAATGTTTTATTCATGTGGTTCTTAGCCACTCCCATTAAACTGCCATCACTTCTCCAGTGGGAAGTTCTTATTCTGACAAGGTGCTAGAGAGTTACAGGGTCACTATTGTTCCTCCTCTCTATTGAAAAACTATAACAAATCTGTTCTTGTCCCATTAGTTAAAAGCCATCACCGATGGCTTGGGTCTCTTCCGTTGGTGGTCAGCCTGACCATAGGCACATTGTCTGCTTTCGAAAATAAATGAGTAAATTTATATCCCTCTAGAGTCCAATGTTCACTTTGAAAACAACTACATTTTATATATGTTTTCATGAACTCAAGAAAACAACACCTATAAATGCATTCATTTATCCATGAGAAAGAAAGAAATATCCTTATCTGCATATTTAGCATAGTAAAGCCAAGATATCAGGTCTGCCAGCAATCAAAGATCTTTTCCTCATTGGATTATAATCTGTTGCAGAAGTAGGCCTTATCGTGCTTTTCATATTTAGGGGAGGTTCCCTTCGTAGCTTAAAAAGAAATTTTGACATATTTTCTCCTGCTCTTAATTGTAGATGCAGAAATGTAAATCCTTCAGAGAAATTAAAAGCACTATTCTGGGATGTTGCAAAGTCTGCCCAACTGGCCGCTGGCCACCAGACTCTTTCCCCAGCTATTCTTCTCCCTCCTTGAAGGCACTCATCGAAGTAGCACCCATCCTATCCATTTGCACCCAGTCCTCAGAGCAGGAATCACATAGAAATATATTCAGGAGTCTAGAACTACTCTCTAAGCTTCACCAGTGAGATCACAGACTAAGAAAACACCTATTTCCCTCAGGCAAAGAGCCCTAACCTTCTACTTGAGGAAGTCCTATTCATTATTATATCAATCCTTAAATTGTCAAGTCTAAGACTTACCATTGGCATGCCCAAATATGCAACCCAGCAGTCATTCAGATGTGAAAGGTGCCCATGATGCAAATAAACAATTAAGAAGTAAATAAAACTAGAATAAAGATGGAAAGTTAAGCCTAATATTCTTTATTAGCTATGTGCTTTTGGGGGTCATTGTTCATTCTTATTTTGTGAACATCCGGGATATTAAAGCAAAGGTTATGATGTTTATGAAAGCATTTTTAAGTACCTGGCACTTACTTGAACTAATAAATGTATGACTTATAAACAAATGAAAAAATAAAACTAAAAGATTCTTTTTACCTTTTATGTATAACAACAAGAAACCATAATGAAGTATCTATTCCTAGTCATTATAGAGTTTCACTTTCAAGTCAGCTCCCATTTTGTTTAAACTCAAAGATATGATTATTGGGAGTGTTATTTTGGCAACCTCACTTTGAGAAATAGGAGAAAACTCAGAAGGTGAGCCTTAGGAGCCAGGCTAAAATTTTATATTTTTATAATAGAATTAACATAATTTTTTACCTGCCATGTTTAATATTAATTTCTGGGCTTACTTCAGAAAACAAAAAAGGTCAAAGGTATTGCATAGAAAAAAAAGCCACCAAAATTCAACCGTCATTTAAATGGGAAATATTTTTACAGCAATATACCTAGGCAACAACTTTTGTCTAGGGAGTATTGACACATTTTAGACATTGCAAAGATATTGGTCACATACTTTTCCCTTTTCAGAGGTATTCATTACAGTTGTATATACTTGGAAAGTAGAGAAATATATCCTGCTAGTGAAGAAAGCACAAGATGGCAAGGTGGGTCTTGAACACTAACTACAAGCTTGTTTGTATAGCACTAACGTGTAGAGGATCCACTTCACAAGACATCTTAGCAGGTGCAAATGTACTTCACTTGCCAACCATGGCATCATGATTTGTGTTATGTCACTGGATGCAATCAGATAGAATATTAGAAGCCATGTCTAAATTAATGAGCCAATTTTAGAATATGATTTTATTATTTGTGCTCAATTATTTCATGGTCAACAGATTTAAAAAACAGAGGTAAGCAGACCCCATTATTTCATCTTATTTCACTGTAATTCTTACAAAGTCCAGCTTTATTTAATTGCTATACCTAGTTACGAAGTAGGCTCTGGTTTAACTCTGTTATTTTCCCTATATGACCAAGAGTTAGTCTATCGTGTTTCTTTCCCCTCTTTTAAAAAGCAATTTACCTTTAAACTTTCACTGTAAACTTTCATTTTTAAATGAAAGAATGAACACCCTGGAAACCTCTTAAGACTGCATATGTGGGCAGTCTCAGTGAAGCCAAAGGCCATCCGTTCCCCCCTCTCTCATGCTCATGCTACAGGGGGAGCCTCACTCATAGTTCCCCTCTTGTTTTTACCAGTTAGCCACAGGCCAGGCCTCAATCAGCCTACTTATCAGTTAAGGAACAAGGCACTTAATGCAACACTGAGAAAGACCAAGATGATCAGGTTTTGAAAATATGAGAAGGTTTTGAGAAGCTGTCATGCTTCTCAAAAATGCTAAAATCTGCAATTCTGTGCCTTGGTCTCACCAAGATATTAACAGATGTATAAATTATAATAATTGAAGGTGGATGGGGATGCTAACTACCAGCCTTTTGCCCCCTTTGGCACCTGTGAGCTGTTCTATACAGGAAAGCAATGCTGAGGCTGCGGTAAATATTGTAGAGAGTAGGTCAGCTGACCTCTCATTCCTGTGTCTGAGGTCCTGTGGGCACAGCTGCATTTGATGACTACAACAGCCTGCACTTCAGAATTTCATAGAATTGGATTTAAATCCTGCTTCTGAAATGAAACTTCTCTGATCCTCAATAAAATGTCACTACCATAATATCTACTTCAGAATGTTGCTGTGGGGATTAAATGAAAAAGAAAAAGACATCTAAAAGCACTTAATGCATAGTAAATATTTGATCATATTTTTATTTCCAAGGTGCAAAATGCCCAGCTCACTCCCCGGGGCCTAGGGCTGGAGCTGGGCAAGTGGGAAGCCACGGTGGGCACGGCACCGTGCAGCACAACTTGGCTTGTCCCACCCGCAAGAAGTCTGATCACAAAAGCTTACAAAACTTAAAATCAACCAATGCATCTTTTTTTTAACAGACATCTCATGTTCAGTTCTATATAAATATCTGTTGTGAACATTTCCACAAAAGGCCCACAAGGCTCCCCAAAATCTCTCAACATCTCATAACACAGATTTCCCCATAGACTGCAAATTCAGAAGCTATCTGCTGGCATCATAAGCTGGTATCTCCCCTGGAAAGCTGATTCTCCTGTCATGCCAGTCTGGGCTCATAGTACAGCTGCAAGGTCTTCGAGGCTGGTCCAATAGTTTCCAATAAAGTGCAGACCTATCACCTGTCACGGTTTCCAGGCACAAAGAAAGGGAAGCTTCAGCATCCCTTCACAGGTCGCCCACATGTGAGTAATTCCCAGAGGCTCTTCTCCTCTGAGGCAGATCTGAAAGCAGATTGGAACAGACTCCAAAACTTGTGCTGCCTTTCCTGTCCATTCACCCTACAACCCCGACATCATGGAAACAGCTGTATGGGCAAGGCCAGCAGCCCACAGGGCCAGGCCCACTGCAGACCCCTCATCAGTGTGTGTTGAATGAATGAGCATCACTCATGGTCATTGGGATGAGTTCCAGCCAGCTGTGAATCATGGCCTGGCCCTTCCACCTTGTTGAAATTCTGTCAAAGGGAGACTCTAATCCAATTAGGGAATCAATATGCAAAAAATATCAGAGTAGTTTTAGCCATGCTATTTTTGTTCAAGGTTATTATCCTGTGGCATTTTAATGCCTGCAAGTGACATAGGAACAATAGTAATGAAATGAAGCAACCTAAAATTAATGAACAGATTTATGTGACATAGTACAGGATGCACAAAGAATCTCAAAAAATAACACCACAAAATTAATTTGAAAAGTTACCTTTATTTTTAATCATAAACTAATGTAAAGGAGACAGAAAAGACCTTTAGAAAGGACAATTGAATGTAATATAATTTTTAAAATCCTCTTCCTGGGACATGTTTTTTAAAATAATGAAGTATAAAATATATCAACACCAAAACAACTAGAACAATTAATACCCTGATTTGAGAAAAATCCAATTTGGTTATCCTGGACCGCAATGGGCTCCTCCATCGCCCACCATAGGAAACACAGAATGGAGTCAGGCATGCCACACCAGTCTCCCCGATTGCCTCGGTCACCATCACGTGCCATTTGGACACAAGTCCTGCTAAGTAGAATCCAAAGGCCAAATAAGACATGACATTGAGAGGTATACAGTTCCATGACTTCCTCATCCCAGTATGATGTGAAGGACAGTCGTCTGCTTTGCAAATTCTGAAAGTGTAGAAAGCACCAGGGTATGTGAAAACACTCATAAACTTCTAGAATGTCAGAGTGGAAAGTGACCTCGGAAGGTCATTATTTCTGTCTCTTCATTCTATAGACAAGAAAAGTCATCACTTATGTTTCCTCTCTGTGTACCTGTAACAAGAGACTTTTACTTTATAGCATCGATTATTGGTCTGTTAGGATGTCTGTATGTAGTATGCACAGGATAGATAGATGATATAGACAGATTGATAGATGATAATTTTTTCTATATTTAGTGTATTATAGCATCATCTACATATCTTTTCTCCCTCCAATTCTCCTTACCTCTCACGAACGCACACAATACACATATACACACACCACAGACCACACACCACACCACACCACATGCATGCATACACACTACCTGCACATACACACTGCACAGGCACATGCACACACACCACACAGTAAGCCATTATTTGAAATATGCTGAAGGTACTGATCATGGTATTCATATATGTGGTTCCGAACCTGTCAGGAACTCAATAAAGCTTGCTTGTGCATAAAAGTGCAGAAGGCTCAAGTGATACCCATATTTTGAATGCATAGCACTTGTCAGTCTCAATGAGTCTTTGAACTTTCCTGGGACTCTGCATCCTGTCTCTGTCCAGACTCTTATTTTAGGAGGCAGCCCTTGTTGTGGAGCCCATTCCTGAGAGTCTGGGGGAGTTTTTACTCTGGTTCTAACCAGTTTTGCCCAGTGGCATCTGCAGAGCCACACTGCCACCTGCTGCGGCATCTTTAAAGTAGCGGAGGAAAAGCTGCCAAATACTGTGGGATGCCTTTGTTCTTCAAAACACAAGGCAAACTGCAATTAATCAACATTTATTAAAATTAATTCTAACACGTTCATTAACTTTTAAGGGAATTACAAGGCACACAGCATTACCGAGTGCTCACATGAAGTGTTCCCTGCAGGAAAGAGGACGATGTGAACAGGGTGGGAGGCGCTGAGCCTGGGGGCCTCGGCCCGGTGGCTTTCATAGAATATTCTTGATGTACCCTTTAGTTGCATCTTTAGGAATCTTACACTGAAACCTCGCATGTTACCTGCCAAAAATATTTATCCTCTCACTGTCTGCAAATACATGTTGCCCATCTTCCCCAAATATGATATTCTCAATTTCCAAGACTCACACCTTAAGAGATATGAGATGTCATTTTAAAATGCACCCTCAAAGAACAGGAGCTCAGAGGATCGATAAGTTATGTATTTATGCCACCATAACCTTATCTATTGAGGAAATTGATAAATATGTGTTTAAACTTCCTGTAACAGTTTGTCCGCATAGTATTCTCAATGCACTGTAGAAACAAGAACCAAACCTCAGACTTTCTCCCCTGCATAAGGAATTCTATTTTTGTAGGCTCACAGAGAGAATTTTATTTCTCTTCCACTGGGAAGGAAAATATTCAAACATCTGAACATAAAAGAATAAACGGTTGGGGTGGACAGAGCAGAAATAGAAAGAACAAGGTGGCTTTCTCAATGGTTGGGGCTTTCTGATTTTGGAGTCTCTGGCCCTCAGAAGTTATACAACAGCTCCACTCCAGGGCCTGTTGTGGAATAACAGGTCAGCCTTTCCAACTTCCCCCTTGGGGTTCCCCTCGGGTTTTTTACAATACAATTACACAAAGGGTTAAACTTACACAAAGTATATTTTAGTATTAGTTTATTTTGCTTATTTTTTTAAAGTATAGAGAGTTTAAAGACATTACACTGAGATACCAAGCAGTTACTATTTTATTCCCCAAAAGGTTCTGACTAATCTCTTAGATGGCTTGAGTCAACAGTGTGCCCTTGGACAAGTTCCAGTACCCTCCCTGGGTCGCACAGTCCCATCTGGAAAATGGAAAATGGATGGGTTGGTCTGTAATTCTACACCATCTAACACAGTGGTCAATAGTCACACATGGCTATTTAAATGAAGATTAATTAACATTAAAATGTAAAATTCAGTTTCTTGATCATATTAACCATATTTCAAAGGCTCAATAGCCACATGTTGGTTGTGGACACTGAACTACACAGAACAGGTACAGAACATCGGTCTCTCACAGAAAGTTATAATGGAATAGCACTGGCATAGCTAACATTCACACTTCCTTCCTAACTGAATCCACATGCTTACAGCAAAAATATTTTAGAGACCAATTTGATCAAAGTGAACCACAGAAATAACAATTTGAAAGGCAAAACAGAAAAAAGGAAGAGGAAGAGAGAAAGAAAAAGGAAAAGGAAAGGAAAATGAGACCTGGGTTCTAGGCCGCCTGCCACATTCAGGGCTGCAATCTGATAAGCCACTCATGTTTTAATTCCAGTCCTCAAACCAACTCATCTGCAAAATGAAAAGAAACCAAGTGCCTGCATCCGTAGTCAGCATTACTAACAAGGGAGGACCTAATGTGCAGCATAAATTTTCAGTGGTGACAGCTCAGGAAAGAATCTGCTGACAATTCCGTGTTCACTCGTGGAGCACAGCCCACACAGCAGGCTGCCTGGCTGCCTTAAGGACATTTAGGTGATTTTTCTACCATTACACACTAAAGGTGTTTCCTAATACATCGGTAGTGTGCTGGAATTACAACACTGCTGGCATAACCTGGCCTGCCACAGTGGACCCTGGCCACACTTTAGAGAGCAACATGCTTGGGACTGACTGCATGAAGCAGAGATCTTGCTGATGGTGCCTGCATGTCCTCTGGTGCCACAGCAAGGTGCCTGGGCTGCACACAGCAGTGCCATAAAACTACTGGGCTCATTTTGAAACCACACAGAGTGCTTGGCCCTGGCCAGCGCATGCCTCAGGCAGGAACCTGGCCAGCCCTCAAAGCCACTGCAGGCAGCTTTCTCAAATGTCCCCTCTGGTAAGAGCAGGAGGTAGAGTGAGAGGGAAGTTGTGGCATCATCAAAATCTGGGGCGTTTCCCCCAGCCATTGCAGTCCCCCGAGGGAAACCTGCTGCAGATGTCTAGATCAGTCCGGGAAAGGGTTAGAATATCTTCAGGGCCCTGAACCTCTGAGGATGGCCATGGCTTCTTAAAAGGTGGGGTAAGGTCAACAGTGTGGCGGTTTCTCCATATGCTGTGGAGCCATCATCTGTGACGTTAGATAAAATGTGCAGAAAGTCACCAAAGAGTGATTCCCCTTCTCTAGGAATCCCTCCGAACCTTTCTGGAACACAGCCAGCCAGGCTGGACACGATGTTCACTGCCAGTCAGCCAGGCTGGATTTGGCAAAAGTGCAGCATGGGTCCAGCAGGGAGACTGGGAGCCGAGTCAGGCGAAGCAAGTGGAACAGTCACAGTTGGGGAGGGCAGAAGACAGGCTTTGAAGACCCCTTAGGCACAACCTTCAGGACACTGGGTAGAACAGTCTATGAGAAGCATTCAGAGGGAGAGGGAGAGAGAGGCTTTTTCCAAGCAAAGGCAGCTGGCAAGTTGTGCTGCACTCACAAGGCAGAGCCGGGCATGGCCGGGCTCCATGCAGAACCGCTGCCTTACTGGGGGCCCTGCGCTGGGCGGGATGTGCTGCCACTACCCCTCAGACACGCAAATACAGCAGAGAGTGCATTTATTAGCACTATTAAAGACAACAATAGCCATTCAGAGTTTTCAAAATCCTTCCCTTTGGATCCCCAAATTCTTCTAAGGATTGATGCTAATCACTTACGTTATTCGGATATTCTAAATCTTCCACATGGAACAAAAGGACAAGAACAGCCTATTCCAGTAGAAGGGATGAAGAGAGCAGTGAGAATGGCAATGAGAATAAATATGTAAATGAACTCAGACAGGATGTACATGTGAGCAGGGCTAGGAAAGCGCTGGGATCAAGTGCCTGGGAACTCCTGTTCCAACAGCTCTGCGCTTTCTCTACGGTCACAGAATGACCCATGTCCGTAGTACCAGGATCAGCACAGCTGGGTAGCAGACTGTGGAGCAAAGCCTATCCAGAACATTTTCACATCCAGTCATCAGGGACTTTGGGTATTAAATCCACCCTCCAAAAAAGGACATAGAGAAGCATGAGCTGAGAGAATGAGTATACAGACACACATACAAAGTGGAATACCCACTAAATGATGAGAATTATGCCCTGCCTCCGCAGTGATGAGAGCATGGGGATTAGAACCATGCAAATCACAGCCGAGGATCAAGAGATGAAGGCATAACGACCTCGTTTGTCCAGAACACAAGCAAATTCCCCTGCCATGCCTTGGTCTTGATGTATGCAGGCAAAGCAGAGATCACATGGCTGAAATGTCATAAAAATAGCCTTTGCTCAGAGCCCTGCTTTCTAAGTCAGTGGAAAGATAATGCAGGGATGTTTTCAAAGGCTTCATCAATGGCTTGCACAACTGATTTTGACAGAAAATTCTCCAGCAACTCACCAGATCATTGGACTCGGTGAGATTAAAAGAGAACAGATGAACATTGATTTTACGTAGCCACTGTTCACTTGCTTTGGCTCTTCTTTTGCTTACCAGTAGTCCTTTCCTCAGCTGTCTTCCCCTTTTCTTTTCAAAACCCTAAGTTATGTTAGAAAATACCCCAACACTGTTCTCTTCAAGGAAAACACAAGTCAGTCTTCCACTACTATAAGGAATCTGTTGGAACTAACAGGTTGGGTAGGAAATAACCTGTTTCCACACCACCCTTTCTGTCCCTAGCTATACCCCTAGTCAGCAGTATTTATCTGAATGGTATCTGCCCAGAAGATCACGCAAAGTTGGCTTAAGTGTGAGAAGATGGGTGGGGTGAGCGAGATGACTTGGAACAGGAGGGAATCCAAAGTGGACATTTCTAAACCACTCTGATCTAAGTCGATCAAGAAGTGTAAGAAGGGCATCTTAAACATAGAGAATAGGATGGGGAAAACCAGTCATGATTTCTCAAACAAAATACAGAGCCTGGGTTTGGGAGAAAGGCCCAAGAGATGAGCATGCCATCTACATCGGTATTACTGTTGTTCCCTACCCTGACTTCCACCTAACTTGTCTAGCAGATGGGAGTCCCAAAATAAAGATCCCTGACCTCTACCCCCGATTATTGAATGAGATCCCTCAAGAGCTCCATTACAGAGCCCTGTTCCGGATGGCAAAAAGAGACAGGCATTTATCTTCCTCAGATAAATCGCTAGGCTTGTGACAGTGACAATCCAAAATTGTTACTATTCAAGTAAAGACCAGTTTGGCAAAATGCTATGTTTTTCTTCAAAATATATTTAGGTGCTAATCTGACATTTCTCTGCATGTCCTCTTTTTACACTCTTCTGTATCCCAGTGTAACACACACTCCTGGATGCAGTCCTTTCGAGTCAATCTTCATCTCTCGGCTGCTTATCCCTTCATTTTCCTTGGGCAGATAATCAGAGTACCTGTCAATCCACTAGGCGGGAAATCATTCAGAAGAAACACCGAAAATAGAGGTGTTGTCTGCGCTCCTGAAGGATGGGAAGAACAAAGGTTAAACAGCGCAGTCCCTGCCGTCTAGGCGTCCTGGGCTGTCTGTCTCTGACATAACACAGTGGCTCTGAATGACATTTGTGGGGACTTAGAGTGTGGAGCAGCACCGCCCCCAACATGGCAAATGCAGCTGCCTTAACCACAGGGAATCCGTGCTCGTTCACAGCTTAAGTGCTCTCCTCTTCAACATACAGTGAAAACCTAAGGGGAGTTTAATTGTCTTCATGAGGATGAGTACCAGCAAAGAGACGTACATATCTGTGCTGTGCTGTAAAGAATGATCGCTCCTTTATGATGCTTAAACATGGTAGGCAGGGCTAGAGGGGGGTGGTTGAAAGGGTTCAGAAAAGCTGAAAAAACATTTCCTGGAATACATTACGTTCTGGCTGGAGATGTCCTCTGTGGATTTAGAATCTGATTTTACATCAGTGGGGAGGACACAGGCGCATGAATTGCGCGTGTGCAAACTGCCGGACCTCAGCTTTTCCTCCTGCGCAATCTACCCAAGGAGCAAAAGTAGAGCAGCGGCCCAGGAGCAATAGTGTGAACTCCTTCCACTGCAGGTTGCTCTTTCCCATTTGCCATTTGTCCTCTGCTTTCGGGGGCCATGTAAAGACCAAGGACTCCTCACTGAGAGTGGCTTCATCCTACAATCTGGAGCCACATATCCAGTGGGGGCTCGGCCATTTCACAGGGCGAATCTGCGCTGAAGGCAACTGTGCATTGTCTACAGCTAAATAGAGAATCCGAGGTGGGCAATATGGTTGGGAGTTTGCTATGAAACTGCCAAGAGTTCTCTTGAGCTCATTATCTGGGAAAGAACCAGAACGAAGTGAATAAAGAGCCGGGAAAATGTAGCCTGTGTCTTTACGGTGCTTCTCTCTACCACCTCGTCCTCCACAGGCAGCTTGCTTTAAAGTCAGTGAAGTGCTGCTTCTCTCTTTCTTTAGAATCAGGTTACAGGAGGTTTCATCGTTGGGTATCTTCCCCCTAAATGCAGGCTGCTCAGAGAAGTTACATCAAAACCATATTCTCCATAGTTTCCTTGAATGCATTGGCCTCATTTTAATCCAAATTTATTTTGTATAAATGTCTTGATAATTCAGTGAAAATAGAGCTGTATCTGCCTTTTTTTCCTTTAAGAGGTTTGTTTTGGGGTTGTTTGTTTCTAAACCTCAGTGATGATTTAGATAATCATGCCATTCATTGAGCACATACTGTAGGCCAAGCAAGATAGTAGACAGCATAAATTTTGACTACATTTGACATATATGATGATTTTGTAAGACAAGAATAATCACCACAACCTCACACATGGAGAACCTGAGGTTTCTAGAGGCTCTATTAATTGCTTAAAGTCTCAGAGCTTAAGGGGTGGATCCGGAAATTCAACCGAGATATCTGGTTCCGATGTATGTATTGAGTACACTACACTACATATCACCACTAAAAGAGAAAGACTAGGCCCTTGGGAAGTGTGGTACACTCACCTGGATTTCCTTTCTTTGATCTCACAGAGACAGGCAGAGCCAAAATAAATGACTGGGTGCTTATAATTTCTTCACTTGAAAAATTCAGAGAAGAGATAAATCGATTAATATTTGCAGAGAAATATTTACTCTGTATCATCATCAAGAATTGTGTGTGGGGAGTGAGTGTTGGAAGGAGTGTATGTGGGTGTGTGTGTATGTGTGAGTGTGTGGGTGGGCAGAGGGTGTGCACTCACACACTCACATGAGGGTGTGAGCTGATTATGTCCTTTCACTCTCTGCCCACCAAGTATCTAACCAAGAAACACCCAGGCTACTTTTATTTTCTGTTCCTTCCTTTAAATTCCAGTGGAAGAGTGAAAACTTATTTCCAAGTGCCAGAAGTGGATAGATTACACACAATTCAGCCCTAAGAGTCTGTCTAATCAATGTACTGGCCCGTATTTTTCACATTTTATGGGACAGCAGGGAAAATTGTTGAGAAGAGCCAATTTGCAGCTGTGTTCTTAATTACGCCTTCTTTGTGAAAGCAGGCGAATTTTTCAGCAATAGACTGCAGCTGCATTCATAAGGCAGGAAGACCCGGTGTTTACAACAGATAATTGAATGTCATAATGGTCCCAGATCCCAAGGTGGACCGAGCAGACGCCTCTCTGTGTGGCCCGGTCAAGCCACTTGACTCCTTTGTGCCTCAGTCAAGCCTGCTGCCAAAGTGTGTTCGAGCAGCAGGAGCTGACGGAAAAACAGATGCTATATGTGGGTAGAAGTGCCCTAGATAATTATATTCCCCCAAGTCACTGTCGCTTGCGAAACAGTGAAGTTCAAAAGTTCCTGCCTGCGTTGTATGTCTTTGAGCAGCTCCGCTGCTGAGTCCAAATGGTCTCTTTCACACATTGGGCAGTTTGCTTTAAGGCGTCTTTGAAAGACAAATATAAAATCCTGGTGCATCTGTACTGATAAGAACCAGGTAGAGAGGGAAAAAATGGCAAAGCATCAACTCAGCTGGGCAAAAAAAACAACTTTATTTTTTATTACTGAAATTAATTTCTATGACAATCCCCACTGCCTGAAGGGAAGGGAGAGGACAGTTCAGGGATTACCCCATTTTCCCCAGATGGCATTTAATAATTACATTGCTTCTGTCATTTGCAACAAGGCATTGGGACAGCAGTTGTGTCCGAGTCACCATCTGCACACATCAGCATAACCTAAGATGTCGTCATCCATGTCATATGTTACATGGTGGTCATTATCGAGTTGTCCCTTGTTCTCTAATGCATGGCATCTTACATTCCTCATGGGGCATGAAGATGATTCTGCTGTTATAGGCAGAATGAGGCCTTTTGCCTCTCCTGGGCATTTTTTAGGAATGAGGGAATTAATTCTATTCCACTATTGCTGAGGCATGAGAAAAACAGGGGTCCCCCTGAGGAAGCAGGAACAAGGCCTCTGTCCTCTCAGGTCCCCCAGTCGAGCCTGAATTGCTGTCCTCTGCTCTACCCCTGGCCTTGAGAGGGACAGCAAAGGGCACAGGGCCCACCTTTCCGGAACACATCTGACTCTAGTATCCTTTACGCTCCATCCTGTTCTCTCTCTCTCTCTCTCTCTAATTCAGGAAAACGTCACCTGGGCTTAGAAAGAAGAAAACTTTTCTCAGGACATTGTCTACCTCTCGGGGCCCTTCACAGCCTGGAATTTCTCTGATTCTGCTGTAACCATCTTAACAAAGGCAACTGTTTTTCTCTCGATCAGAGAAGAAGAAACAAGGAGTTAACATCTCAAACACTCCCATCCTAACATTATGTTTATTGGTTTACCATGAATAAGTTTTTCCATTTCCTTCCTCTCAAAACCCTTCCCAGTGAAAAGACTCAGGATGGTGTCTGCCTAGCAACCGGAGGCCTGATCTCCATTCTGTAAGCACCGGACAGGCTATACTGACTGTTAAAGTATTGAAACCATCCCCTACTGGCTAGTAAATAGTAGCCGTTCAAGGCCACAGGTATTGTCACAGGCCCTCTCAGCCCCAGCCTCTTTACCAGCAACCCCCTGAATCTGATGGGGAATAAAACCCGGCATATCAGGGGGCTACAGGATTCTTGCTCGAGCACTATAACCCACGGCCACTCTTATTTGTCGGTCCTTATGCCTGACTGATTGTTGAGTGTTTTGAACTTCATTCCTGGCTATTTCCTTGAAACATGAAGAGGGCAAGCAGGTGACTGCTCCCGAAGTTACCCTGGCATGGGGAGGGGGATTCCCAGCCTTCAAGCAGCATGGTCCAGGCCTGTGAGTTACTGTGGAGCTGCTGGAGAGGAGCCACTAGTGGTAAAACTGAGAACCCTGTGTAGATATTGTAGCTGATGTTAACTTAACAGGCACTGGAGTTAACGTCAGAACAATCTGAGTGTAGCTTGAGCTCCCACTGGTCACAGGTCTTATGACTTTGAGCAAACACATAATCTCTGCACGTCCTTATCTCCATAAGAGATGGTAGTAGCTCTTATATTGTAAGGAACAAATAAAATACCAAAGGAAGGTAATGACATTCCTTCCTTCCTGGATAACTCAATCCAAAAAATTAGATAGGGAAGAGGAAAATGTGACAGGGGGAGAGGGAGGGCACAGCCCTGCTCAGAGTCAGGGGCTGAGTGGTGAGGTACTCCATCATGTGGTGTCACACCGGTGAGCATGCTCCAGCATGCAATGGTGGTGGCCCACAGAGAGGTCTGGAGCGTGAGTGGGGTTGAAATTACATTGGTCCAGAACCAGAGGTGGGGGGAATGATCGTATATAAGGGATTGGTCATATAAAAATATATATATTAAAAATAATAGAAGCCAAGTTTTTCACTGTCAGAGAAGGGAGTTACAAAATATGGACAGAGGGAAAAAAAACTGGAATAAACCTTGCAATGTTAAGTTAGAGTTGGAAGCAGTAGTATAATGATGGTTTTCAATCATATGAATAGATATGGAAATACACACACACACACACACATACTTCATAGCTCTACACAAGGAGATGTTCTGAGAGCAGGGATACCCCAAGACCACTGAGCACACCTACTGCCAGATCTTGGCTTGTAAATGCCATTCTCCTCTTAAAGGAAGCAGGCTTCCTTGGAGAAATAGCTGAAGTAGAGTAAGTACAAAGTAATCCTAGGACACTGTTCCAAAAAGTACAAAAGGGCTGAAAAAAGTGACATAGACATGTTAAGAGAACAGAGAAGTCAGCTTGAAGAAGTCACACTAACCAAAGCTGGTTCAATTTGACCATCAAAATAAATAACGATAGTAACAGATCACAACCCATTAAGTAACACAGGAATCCCTTAGACACTACTGATATAAATGGAGAGAAAGGGAAGCTTTCTCTTACAATAGAATATCAACTAATAAATGTAGAAAATAATGGAATTTGAAAAATTACCATTTGGCAACTGTCATAGTAATAATCAGATTAATTGTTAATTAATTACACATCAATGTATGCTAAACTAGTGGGTGATACTGAATAATGATTAGGCTATTTACCAAGTGTCAAAGTACCTCCCCACAAAATACATAATTATAAAGAAAAAAGAACCATTCTACAGTGGATACACTTGACCAACACTGCCTCAGTGAAGAGATTAAAGTGAACATCACCAGCAAAGGAACAAGTAGAACTTGTGTAACTCTTGACAGGATGAAATGAAAAGAACACAGAATCATGTCTGTGATATTCTTACCAAAAAAACACATAAACCGATGTTTTCATAAAGAAACATCAGACAAATCCAAAAACAACCTGCCTGTCATCTTGAAGCATCGAGGTCAAGGACAGACTGAGGGTTCCAGATGAAAGTAGACTAAAGGAACGTGACAACTGAGTGCAATGCATGATTCTGAACAAGCTCTTTCCGTTGGAAAGGACAGCATGAGGACAATCGGTGAAAAGTACAGGAGGTCAGAGAACTCCATGGGGGCAATACATCAACGTCGAGTGCCTGATGTTGATGACCGTATGGTGGTTATACAGAAGAACGTCCTTTTTTGTGGAGAACACACACTGAAGTTGTTTAGGATAGTAAAGCAACTTACACTGAAAAGAGTTCAAACAAAAAAGTTGCTTGATTCTGGCAGCTCTTCTATAGGTTTGAAATTATTATAAAATAAAAAATTAATAAGCTAAAAAAAGAGAAAATAAGGATATTATATATAAATAAAAGAAATAGCTCATGCATAGGAGGAGAAAGTACTAGAACTGGTTTACAACAGACACAGAAAGACAAATAACATACGATCTCATCTGTGGAATCTAATAGAGTCCAATGTACAGGAGCAGAGACTAGAACGGTGGTTGTTGGGGGCTGCAGGGAGGAGGCATAGGAAGGGGATGGTCAAAGGACACAAGTTTGAATTATGAAAATCAACTAAGTTTAGGAGATATACTATGTAGCATAGAGTCTTCAGCTAACAACACTGTATTGTGTACTTAAAATTGGCTAAAAGGGTAGATCTTGTGTTAAGTACTCTTACCACACACACTAATGATGATGATAATAATAAGGAGGATTAGGAGGAAACTTCAGGAGGTAATGATTGTGTCTGTGCCTATGCTGGTGGTGGTGATGGTTTTAAGGGTGTGTCTGTATCCTCTAGCTCACCAAGTTGTACATATTAAACATGTACATCACTTCACCTGTCAATCATACCTCAATAAAGTGATTTTAATAAAAAGAACTAAAACTGATCCATTGCTGTGTCAGGTTGGAAAAAGCCTCTTGAGCATTTTGCCTGACCCAACCACATATTAAAACAAGAAGAAGATGGAGAGTGGGAAAGAGAGAGAGAAAGATCTGGAGAACTGAAGACCAAGGAAAGTAACTTACAACATGCACAGGACACACCATCGTATTATTTTAAATAGCTATGATGGACTTAGCCAACACCATGTATCAGAAATATACATACAAATATAAATCTATAATATTAAAATGTGTTCTAATAATGGCTCAAATCATTATCACTATTATTCTCAACCAGAAACAAAATCAATTAAAGTGATTTCAATATCTCTCATTCCTTTAGCCAAATAAAAGCAGCAAAATTCATCATTATGGAGTTAATTACCTTTTCATTGCAGCACTGGCAGTGACAATCTGACTTCTACTCACTTGTCCAACCTCTATGTCCAAAAGATTCCTTAATTACACACGCAGCTCATGCAAGGCAAACCCAGCCCAATTCTCACATCTATTACCACAGAAAGAACTTCAAATTACTTTCATGGCTGAATAGAGAAACTGCCTGAAAACTGCTGACCCAAGACCTTTTCTTTTCTAATGGTAAAGAAATTGAAACAGATCCAGTAGAGTTGTCAAGGAGACAGAAAAATAAATTAACAAAGTATAATGTAGTGGTTAAGAGCACAAAGCCCAGAGCCAGACTTCCTATCTACAAATACTGGCTCTACCACCACGGAGCTCTGTGACCTTGAGCAAGTCACTCAACTTCTCTGTGCTTCAGGCTTCTCATTTATAGAATAAAAATAATAGTAGTAGCTACTTTATAAAGTTATTGCAGGATTTAATGGGCTATTTTATGTAAAGTATTTCAAACAGTAATTGGTGTATAAGTGATCAATGAATGTCAATCAATGTTTAAATTGTTATTATTTATCACTTTCTTACATGATAGAACCATTGATCTTAAAACAGAGTCCTAAGAGTTGTTCAGACTCTTCCACACCTCATAGCCAAGCATCCTAACAGAAACAGTAAAACCAAGTTATACTCTAAGCAGGCCTATTTCATTACTTTAACTGATTTGACTAGTTGTGTCAAAGTGAAGAAACTAAGCTGGTCTAGGGGAAAAAATGATACAAATTGTTAGAATGACATTCAAATTATGTTGTTTATATCTGTCTAGTTACTCTGAAAAAATATGGCTGTTCTGACCAATGAAGCCATTAAAAATGGACGGTTCCATTTATATAGGGGTGAGCAAAAGTAGGTTTGCAATTGTTCATATGGAAAATAATACAATTATTAAGAAGTAATAATATAAGAACAAACTCTGTGCTTTCTGTTGGGGACCACTCTGTGTGGTTTCCGAGACTGTAGCTTCTTGAGAGCAGGCTCTGAAAGGGGCAAGTAAGTCTCCCTGGAAAACCAGGTAACACAGGTGGCAGACACGACCTGACTCTAACACCGAGGGTTCCCATGGGAATCAGGCCTGAAATGTACATTGTATCCTTTGAAGCTTGTCCTGCCTAGAGTAGCCCTATCTATCTAAACCAGATGTTCAAGTTCCAGGCATAAGGAGTAAACTTCTTATCTCATAAAATATGTCTTAAAGACCCTCTGGCATCAGCATGACTCACAGGCCCTGACCTATGACAGATCTCTGTGTTCCTTCAATTGTTATCTATAGATAATACCTGTTTTGTGTGACTATAGCCCTTTGACATTGATTGATGAGCTATGCACATATGCTGTATACCCCTACACATACCATTCCCAATAAAAGCCAATTGGGAGAAGGGCTTGGGGCATTCCCCACTGGAGGGAATCACCATCCCCTTTCCTGCCAGAACAACAAGGTTGTGTCCAGGATGATTTATTCTTATCCTCAGCGGCTGGGAGGAGGTCTGCAGGACAGAGTTCCTCCCACAGTTTCCCGTGCTCACAATTGCACACCTACTGCTCACCCCTCTACATTAAAGAAAAAGCAACAGGCTAGGATTCCTGGAGCACTTCAATATTGATCCCAGATACTGGTGGGAACAGTATTTTAAATTCAACATCAGATATGCTCTTCCACACTACAGAACCTGAATAGGACTTGAAGAGGGACTGAAAATAGTGACAGAAGCTTTACTCTTCATATTAAAATAAGACTTCTTGCCCTAACCAATGTGGCAGCTCAGTTGGCTGGGTGGTGTCCTGCAAAGAAAAAGGTCACCAGTTCAATTTCCTGTCAGGGCAGTGAATTTGGTCTCCAGTCAGGGGAGTGAGAGAGGCAACCAATCAATGTTTCTCTCCCTTTTTCTCCCTCCCTTACCCTCTCTCTAAAAATAAATAAATAAAATCTTAAAATAAACAATCAAATCAAGAGTTGCCTACCAGCAATGTTGTCATTATATCTTTTGTCTCTTGGGCCGCATCCAGACCCACTAAATCAAAAACTCTGGGGATGGGACTTAGTAATCTGTGTTTTAAGAAGCCCTCTCTGATTCTAATGCACACTAAAGTTGAAGAACTTTTGCTCTCAAATATTGTTATGAAACGGTTCTCTTTCAAACCTCCTTGTAAACTATCCTTTGATGGCCAGTTTTCTCCCACAGATGTCCAAAGACTCCCTTAACTCACCTTCCTTAAAGCATGGTGAGTTCTTAAGATGTTTGTACCTGTTGTTCCCTCTGCCTTTAATGCTCTTCCAATGGCCTCTTCACATCTCTCGGTGACTTCACGGTGTAAAATAGGGGCCTCCCAATATTCTTTGTCACATACCTTTTTAAAACTAAAAATAATCCTAAAGGTAAATGAGTCTTTTTTCTATGTCAAATAAAAATAAGACAAAAAAACAAGAAGTCATAAAGGAAAAGACAGATTTTTCTGATTATGTAAAAATTAATTTTTTAGGAGAAAAGAATACCAAGAATAGTATTAAAGGAGGACAAATAAAGAGACAAAAAACATTTATAACCCATAAAGTAGGTTAAGGATCAACTATAAAGTGTTCAGTTCCTACCAATTTATAACAATAGAATAATTTAGTTTTTAAAAAGTGGACAAAAGTTACGAATAGTCAAATAGAGGAAATTCAAATGACTCATAATATGTGAAAAGATGCTCAGTTTCACTAGTCATCAAGAAAAATGCAAATAAAAGCTAAATTGAGGTACTATTTTTTACTTATAAGACCAAAAATAATTAGGAATATAATATCCAATGCAATACATCTCAGGACAAGTGTGAATTGCTTTGCCAATTTTGGAAAGTGATTTGAAATTACTAATTAAAAGTATAAATATAAACCTTTGTTTCAGAAATCTACCCTCCATAAAAATAAAAGTACCAGTGAGTAAATACATGTATGTGTATGGTATTAGTGTATATATATATGTACACACACACAGTATATATGTATATATAATACATACTTGTATATACTATATATACACGTGTACATATAGATACATTTATGTACATACTATATATGTGCATGTATACATACATATAGGTATTATGCTATATATACATATGTATATGTGTGCATATATACAACCATATGTATATACAAATTATATACATGTGTATATGTGTGTGCATATGTATATACATATGTGTGTACAATGTGTATACATATATGCATATGTGTGTAGTATATGTGTATGTGTACATATATACACATTAGTATATATATATATAAATACATTAGTATTAATTTCACATTGCTGTGACTAATTATCAAAATCTTAGAGACTTAGAACAGCACAAACTTACTAGAACACAAATGTAAGTCTACAGGTCCGAAGTCCTAAAATCAAGTTGTCAACAGGTCTCCGTTGCTTCTGAGGGCTCCTTTCCAGCTTCTACAGGCTATTCCCTCATCCTTTCTACCTTCTAAAGGTTACCTGCTTTGCCTGGGTCATGGCCTCTTCCTGGCATCGATTACAGCTTTGCTTCTGTTATCACATCCTTCCTGACTCTGATCCTACTGTCTCCCTCTTATAAATACCATGTGATTACATTTGGCCCACTTGGATAATCTGGAATATACTCCCATACTGAGCCTTAACTTAATCATGTCTGCAAAGTCCCTTTTGCCACGTAAGTCAGTATATTCAGAGGTTCCATAGATTAGGATCTATATATCTTTCAGGGAGCATGATTATGCCTACTACATTTACACACTATTCAAAAATGGCACTGGGGCAGTCAGCTCTCCATAGAACAGAAATTAAAGTTAGATTCCAACAATACACTGTCACCAAAAATAAATTCTGAGTAAATTAACAGTGAAAGTATATTAAGAAAAAAAGGGGAATATTTTAATGAAAACTGATTTATAGAAGTGGTCCTTAAATTAGACCCAAAATGACCCAGCATTTGTATTGGACTTTTGAGATCATGTCCTAGCAGAATTCTCACATATGGACAAGGAGACATAGAGCATTTCATTACAGTAAGATTTATAATGGCCAGAATTTATAAATGACCTAAGTGGCCATAAATAGAGTGATAGATGAGCCAAAAATAATATATCATGTGATAAAATATTTTACAGTAATTTAAAGAAAAAACTTTATATGACTAGTTCTTCAAAAGAGCATTGAATGAAAAAATTATTTTACTTTTCTGCAGAAAACCCATTTACTCAAAATAGTTAAAGTTTCTACAATAGCCAATAAAGCCCTTCACAATCACACTGTCATTGCTTCTCTAACCGAATTGCCATGCAACCCACTGCAGCCGCACTGGCCTCCTGCCTGCCGCTCTGTCTGCCCCCAAAACACAGGCACACTCCTCCTTAAAGCTTCTGTACTGGCTCTGCCCTCTGCCTGGAGTTCTCTTCTTCCCTGTTTCCCTCATCCTCTTCTCATTTTGGTCAAATTTCTCCTAATCAATGTGTGGCCTGTCATAACCCCTCAAATTAAAATTTCAACTTAACTCACCCCAATCTCTAAAACTCCCAAATCCCTTTCCCTGTTCCACTCTGTCTCTTTTCCATGCCAACCAGTCTAACACACCTTATGATCCAGTGTTTGCTGTGTTTATTGTTTACTGGCTGTCTCTTGTCGCTCCAACATATGCTCCATGACAGCTGGGTTTTGTTTGGTCTACAGGTGTTTCCTGAGAGAACAGTGCCTGACAGATAGTGGACGCTGAATAAATATCTGTCAAATAAATGAATACGATTATATTTACTGCAGTGGCAAAAAAAAAAAAAAAATAGAGAAAACTGAATGCCCACAGTAGGGAGACAATAAAACAAATTCCTTATTATGGAACATGAAGTTGTTTAAAAAGCATGGGTTAGATCTGCATTTGTTGATTTCAAAGAGGCTCCTCATGGAGAAGGGTAGAATAATATGTACCAGGCTTCTTACACTAGTGCCCTTGAGAAAGAGAAGAAGAAAAAAACATTTAAATAATAATAAAAAATTAATAAAATGGAAAAAAATGTTATGATATAATATTAAGTAAAGTATAGACTGCAAAGTTCTATCATTATTGCATTATGTGAAAAAATAAATGGATATGATCAATACTTACAAAATAAATTAGAGAAAATGTTGATGAGGTGTCAATGAGCAATTTTGGTCTCAGATCTCTTATTTTAACAGAGTAACATTTTTATAAGTTATTTTAATACAGTAACATTTTAAAAGAAAGAATATAAAGAAAACCTGGCCAATTATATTTTCACAAGAAGCGTCTAAAAATAAGCATTTCCATTGAGTTCTGAAGTAGACAAGACTCCCCGATTAATGAATCTTTTTCCGCGTGCAAGCACAGTCCGTGCTGGAGTGCATCTCCTTCGGTCTCCCCAGCATCGCTAAGGAAATGAGTGTTTCCCAAAATAACCCTCCAATGTGCTGCATGAATCTGCCACTTAAACCTATTTAGCCTTGGTAACAGTAAAAGAAAAATCACTGCTTTTCTTTCAATAACATTATTATTTTTTACACAAAGAGTATACTTTATAATTACTTTTGAAGTTGCTTTCATGTAATTTTTTCTTATGATCCTCTTTTGAAAAAGTCATAAGTACCTGGTGGAGCAGATATTCTTAGCTCGATCTTACAAATGAAGAGGAGGAAGTCTGAAGAAAGTTTGAATGACTATCCAAGGTCACTTGGCTAGTTCCATGGGAACAGTGCCCAGTTACCCCGACTTTACTTCAGTGTTTTTCTATTTTTGTCAGTCAACATGGCAGTCACATTCTTTCAATAGTTTTAAAGTGTACTAATGAAACATTTCATCAAACTCTCCTGTTTTCAGCTGAGGTAATCAATCACCAATTACTTTTCCTTCGGGATAAAAGAAAAATTGGATTGTATAACCACCAGCTCACAGTCACTTCCTAGAAGTCCCCAGTGGGAATAAGGATCAGAGTATTTAGAATGGCATCTAAGTCTCGGCTCATATTCGTAACCACCAGGAGAAAGGAAGTTGACGGCAAGCTAATAAAGAAAAGTTGATAACACAACACAGATGAATAAGTAGGCCAAAATTAGTTTTCACGATACTAAGGAAATATTTTCACTAAGGTGTGTTAAAAATGCCCAACTGCTTTCTCATGTATTTTTCAGTTGACAGAAATAGAAATAAATGCCAGTTTTTTTCCTCTTTTTTTCTCCCAGAGGGAATTTACAGAGAGAGCAAGTCAGTGGCAAAGGCTAAGAATAAAAGATAGGGAGACAGGCCCTGGCTGGTGTGGTTCAGTGGATTGAGTGCTGGCTTGTAAACCAAAAAGTTGGTAGTTTGATTCCCAGTTAGGCACATGCCTGGGTTGTGGTCCAGGTGCTGGCTGGGGGCCCTGAGCCAATGTTTGATGTTTCTCTTCCTCTTTTTCTCCCTCCACCCTCTCTCTAAAAATAAATAAATAAAGTATCTTTTTTTTAAAAAAGATAGGAAAACACAAAAGGAATGAACAAGTATGATTGGGAAAAGTTTTACCCTCAGTGTAGTGTTATCCTAATTCACCTAACAGTCCTTTTGATTACTCTTCCCTTTACATGTGATTGACTTACAGCTGATGCTTTATATTCTCACATTCACTGGTGAAGGATGGCTGCCTTTGCAAGATGAATGACTTGTCACAGAGCTACTCTCTGTGGCCACAAATAGAAAGAAGAAGCCTCCTTTCCCGGTGTTAAAGCCTTCATTGTCAATTGACTTCATTACTACTACATGCTCCTGTGCCCACAAACTAAAGAGAAGAGATTTAAAACATTGGCAAAGATGAGAAGAGAGCCTTGGAGTGCAGAGGCTGAGTACCAATGGTCATAATCTTCTGCGGAGACCAAGTGGGAATGTAGCACGTGTCCCAGAGCACATAGCCGACGTCCAATGCTCCTGACAGCTCCAGAACATTACCTTGAGCTACTGCAGCAACAGGCTCTACCCCCTCCCCGGCCAAAAAAAAACCTTTTTCATCTGGGAAGTTAGGTTAGTGGAGTTTGTGCTAAACCTATAGGAAAAAAAAAAGAGAGAGAAGGATGTGGAAACCAGAGAACTGAGGCCTCCAGAAAATTGAAAATGATGCAGTGTCAGAATTTATTTCTTTTCCCAAGAAAATGGTGTAAAAAGAACTCCTACCAAGCATAGACTTTGCCGACTCCCCCGAGCACACACACATTCACATGTCCACACACGCGCGCTGAAGAGCTGAGAGCTGCTTGTGGTGGTGGTGGGTTTCAGTGGGTTTGTTTTTTTTTCTAGTTTTGCTTTTTATATCAAGAGCTAAAAATTTTAAACCCCTTTAAGTTGCCCCTTACATTTTTATGAACAAGATAATTAGGTGGATATATTATAAGTGTAATACAAATATATTGAGTGGCCATGAAAAAAATATCATGGATTTTGGGGATTTACTCTGAAGATGGAAATTGTTTTCACATCCTATGATTTTAATGGTGTGGTCAAAACATCTCCAAAAAGTAATTCACTGAGTAGTTCCCGCAAAGGTAGCCACTATGAAAATTGTTCTGACAATTATTATGAATAAAACCAAAATAAAAACTTAGTAAGATCAAAAAAGATAAAGTTACTTCTCTGGAAAGTGGTGCACATGAAGCAGCATGCGCTGAGACTGGGGAGACAGAGGCCACCGCCCAGCTCAGGGCCACCCGGGTCAGGCTCCATCCCCCCAGGTAAGGTCCTGTCCCATCCGGAGGGTGGCATCTTCATTTGCACAATGACAGAGTAAACAAATATAACTTCTAGGACTTTCATGGGTTAAAAATAAAATAGTGTGGTGAAAATAATCTTTAGAAATTTATAAATTTATGACACTAGTATTTATTAATAAAACTATCAAAAGATAAAAACCATTCTTAAGATATCCTGGTTATTAAATACTGGGTGAGAAAATAAAATGAGAGCAAGGGATGTTATTAGAGTCTACATGTTGGGAACCGCCCTGCCTGGTATCAGAAGCTGTAACCCCTGCCAAGGCTAAGGCTGAGGGAACAACCTTGGAACCGTAAGCCACCAAGGAGACAAGCTTATCTCCCTGACAAGAGCACTACTTCTGCTCCTTTTACTTCACCCTGCCTGGCCCCCAATGCTTGGTTGGTTAGCCAATGATGGGTAAGATTCCCCAAGGGGGGAACGACCTAAGACAAGCACAATCCCGCAGGAGGCCCCCAAGGAAGGACTTTGGGGGCCACAGCAAAAGGGGGTGATGGACCCTCACCCTGCGGCTTTGACATAGACTGAGTCCTCATTGTCTGTGAGAAAATCTCCTAATCTCTTGGCTACCTTACTTCCCTTGCTCCACCTAAGCCTAAAATAATGACAGAGGGTGGTGCCACCCTATACTGAAAGGGCAGGTTCCCAGGTGATCAGGCCTAAGAAAGAATATGTGAAATTCTGTGAAACTTGCTTTGTTTAGAATGCTCTCAATTGAATGATAAGGGTTCAAGGAAGAAGTAAGTTTGTTCTTTAAAGTTTTACAGCTCTTTGACTCTGACTCAAAATAGGCCCTCAGACTTCCTTGTTGTCTATTGTTTGATCCTTACTTTCTGGCAATGACTAATGAGCTTTACCTGAATTCCTGTGTAAACAAACCCAATAAAAGCCTGCTCGGGCAGAGGAATGAGGTGCTCCCCACTACAGAGAGTGGCCATTTCATCCCTATTTCTCCACAGGACTCGTTTGTCTCTGTGTATGTTTTTCTCATGTTTCAATGAGCCATCTGCAGCGTTCCACAGTCACTGCCAGTCAGTGGCCACAACATCTACACTTTTACGTCTTATCATTAGAAGATAGGAAAGGGGGATAAATGATTATGGAAGGAAATTTGACTTGGGGTGGTGAACACACAATACAATACGCAGATGATGAATTATAAAGTTGTACACCTGAAACCTATATAACTTTATTAACCAATGTCACCCCAATAAATTCAATAAAAAAGGGATTAAAAAAAACTAAGACAAAGAACTCCATTTAGTGAACTAGAGTGATTCAGTACCTGCACCCCATAAGTATGTGCAGGTGTGCGGTGTGTGATATATCCTATCGGTTCTCTTGGGAAGTCCTTGATTAATATAGTATCTGAAAAAACTTAAGGAAAAATGAAGTCTTGAAATAAAAACTAATGTATTCAATATTATTACTCAGCAAAGAAACACAAATTAATACCACAATCAGACAGCATTACAGACCTAGTGGAATGGCTAACATTAAAAAAAAATAGCAGCAACACCAAATGTTGGCAAGGACGCAGAGAAGCAACCACCCCTACATGGCTGGTGAGAATGTAGTATGTTACAAACACTTTCCCTAACAGAGTTTGGCAGTCCTTTTCATAACTAAAAATGTACTTATTACATGATCCAGCAAGTGTACTCTTGATCATTTATCCCAGAAAAATAAACACTTGAAAAACATGTACACAAATGTTTATAGCAAACTACCCAGATGTCTGTCAAAAGATAAAGACTTTCTGATAAACTGTGGTACATCTATACCATGGAATACTATTCAGCAATAAAACACAATGAATTACTGCATTCAATAACTTGAATAAACCTCAAAAAATTATTCCCATGGAAGAAAATAAATCTCAAAAGTATTCATATTTCAAGATGCCATCTCTGTAATAATAATGAAATGACATCATTATAGAGAGTAGCAGTTGCCAGGGTATTAGAAATAGGAAAGAAGATGAGTATGCCATAAGGGGGAATCATGCTACCTAATATCAGACAACACTATAAGGCCATAGTAATCAAAACAGTGTCATACTGGCACAAAAACAGACATGTAGATCAATGGGAGAGAATAGAGAGCCCAGAAAAAACCCACACCTTTACAGTCAGTTAGTATTTGACAGAGAAGGCAAAAACATACAATGGGCTAAAATAGTTTATTCAATTAATAGTATTTGGAAAATTGGATAGATATGTGCAGAAAAATGAAACTAGACCACCTTCTTACACCACACATAAGAATAAATTCAAAATGGATTAAAGACTAAATATTAAAATTAAAACAATAAAATCCTAGAATAAAAGATAGGCAATAAAATCTTGGACATTGCTGGTAGCAATGTTTTTTCTGATATATCTCCTCAGGCAAGGAAACAAAAGAAATAATAAACAAATGGGACTACATCAAACTAAAAAGCATTTGCACAGCAAAGGAAACCATCAACAAAATAAAAAGACAACCCACTGAATTGGAGAACATAGTTGCCAATACATTTGGTAAAGGGCTAATATCCAAAATTGATAAAGAACCTATAAAGCTCAATACCAAAAAACCAAACAATCCAATTAAAAAATGGGTACAGGACCTGAATAGCCACCTCTCCAAAGAAGACATACATATGGCCCATAAACATATATAAAGATGTTTAATGTCTACTAATCATCAGTGAAATGCAAGGTAAAACCACAGTGAGATACTACCTCACACCTGACAGAACAGCTATCATCAATAAATCAACAAACAACAAGTGTTGGTGAGGATGTGGAGAAAGGGGAACAGAACAGTTTAGTGCAGCCACCATGAAAACCAGTATGGAGATACCTTAAAAAAATTAAAAACTGAGTTGCCTTATAACCTCACAATTCCACTTCTGGGAATTTATCCAAAGAAACCTGAAATACTAATTTGAAGAATAGATGCACCTCTGTGTGTACTGCAACATTATTTACAATTGCAAAGATATGGAAGCAGATCAAATGTCCATCAGTAGATGAATGTATAAAACAACTGCGGTACATTTACACAATGGAATACTACTCAGCCATAAAAAAGAAAAAAGTTTTACCCATTGCAGCATAGATAGACCTGGAAAAGATTATGCTAAGTGAAATAAGTCACTCAGAGAAAGACAAATAACATATGATCTCACTCATATGTGGAATCTAATGAACAAACTGAGCTAATAGGCAAACAGACAGACTCATAGATGGAGAGCAGGCTGAAGGGGAAGGGGTTGGGAGAGTGAAGGAATCAAGAAAAAAAGAGAATTCATGGACATGGGCAACAGTGAGGTCATGAAATCTTAATAATCCCTACGGATATGCCAATATAATATTTTTGGTTAGCTATTGTTCTGTATTTGTATGGGATATTGGCATTGGTTTAGAAAAAAATTCATGGGACTTCCCTATAAATTTCTTTGTAACCTCTTATAAATCTGTGATTATTTCAAATTAAACATTAAACTAATGAAACTCCTTTGTTTTTAAATATCAATATAAATTTTTTCTATGTAGGAAATTAGACACTGTTATAAATAAATTCTTCATTCTAGAGTTTCTTTAATAAACATGCATTTTCCTGATATACCTTAAGACCAATTTTCATCTATTTAATTTGTCAGCAATTTATTTCCCCAATAAATGCCTGTATAATGAAATAAAATTATTAGTTGGCAAACCTACATCTGTTAAGACTGTTTACAGGTTTGTGCAATGAAATGC